>JASPKZ010009892.1:0-32500 GCA_030220185.1 Diploptera punctata
CCCTACAGATAGTGTTGTTGCAGTTTTTGAAATTTTGAAAATTTTGTTTTTTGGAAAACCACAAGACAACCCATGGAAACACATTTTGAAATTTTGGATTTAGACTGATTTTTGCATATAAAACCAGGGACACACCCTCTAGATAGTTTTAGCAGTTTTGAAAATTATCGAAAATTTTTTATATTTTTTGGAAAACTACCAAAAACTATAGCCTTGGAAAACACTATTTTGAAATTTTGGATT
Organism: Diploptera punctata; assembly: GCA_030220185.1. Lineage (NCBI taxonomy): Eukaryota > Metazoa > Arthropoda > Insecta > Blattodea > Blaberidae > Diploptera > Diploptera punctata. Next base: position 244 of record JASPKZ010009892.1, read on the forward strand.
TAGACCGGATTTTTTTGCATTTATAAATCCAGGACACAGGCCTTTAGACATATATTTTTGGAGTTTTTGGAAATTTCGAACTATTTTACTTTACTTTTTTTTGGAAAACCCACCAAGACTATAGGCCTGGGACACACTATTTTAAAATTTTGGATTTAGACCGGATTTTTTGCATTATAATTTCCGGACACACCCTCTAGATAGTATTTTTGCAGTTTTTGAAATTTGGAAAATTTTAACATTTTTTGGAAAAGCACCAAGCCTTAGAAAACGCATTGTTGAATTTTTGGATTTAGACCCGATTTTTTGATTATAAATCCCGGACACACCCTCTAGATAGTATTTTTGCAGTTCTTGATATTTCGAAAATTATGTAAATTTTTGTAAAACCACAAAGACTATAGCCTTGCAAAACAATATTTTGAAATTTTGGATACAGACCGGATTCTTTGCATTATAAATCCCGGACTAACCCTCTAGATAGTATTTTTGCAGTTTTTGAAATTTCGAAAATTTTGATATTTTTTTGGAAAACCACCAAGACTATAACCATGGAAAACACTATTTTGAAATTTTGGATTTAGACCGGATTTTTTGCATTATAAATACCGGACACACCCTCTAGATAGTATTTTAGCAGTTTTTGAAATTTCGAAAATTTTTCATATTTTGGAAAACCACCAAAAGCTGTAGCCTTGGAAAACACTATTTTGAAATTTTGGATACTGACCGGATTTTTTGCATTATAAATCCCGGATTAACCCTCTAGATAGTTTTTTTTGCAGTTTTTGGAATTTCGAAAAGTTTGATATTTTTTTCCAAAACCGCCAAGACTATAGCCTTGTAAAACACTAAATATCACTCTACTTAACAAAATAATCGACGTTATACTACCTACCATAACTCATGTTTTCAACTCCTCACTACAAACCTCTATATATCCCACATTATGGAAGCAATCAATTGTACGCCCACTCCCGAAAGTAAAAACTCCCTTAACTCCTAATGATTTTCGACCCATTAGTATTTTACCTACCCTTTCAAAAGCTTTGGAACCGATTAGTTCCACAAACAACTGACTGACTACACCTAACTGAACAAGCGACCGTTTAGATCAATACCAATCAGGCTTTAGGACAGGACACAATACAAATACTGCTCTACTAAATATATGTGAAGACATACGCGAAGCATCTGATAATCGAAAACTTACTATTCTTACACTACTTGACTTTAGTAAAGCATTTGACACGGTAGACTTGGACTTATTGTTGCTTAAACTAAAAACAACCTCTCACTTTCTGACAAGTGTCACGCAATGGTTCAACTCCTACCTTCGTGAGCACCAGCAATATGTTGTAGGAAATTCTACATTACGCTCTTCTTGGACCTACCGAAAAACTGGAGTTCCACAGGGCTCGGTGCTCGGCCCATTGCTTTTTTTCAATCTATATAAAACGACATATCTGACTCCCTAAAACATTGCCGAAAATCACTTATTTGCGGACGAGACATGCAGATCTACCTTCACCTCAGACAAATATTCTTTAAATGACGCGGTAACCAAAATTAACGAGGACCTTGACTCGCTAACGGCGTGGACAGAGAAATATGGACTTGAATTAAATCCTAGGAAAGACACAAACAATTATTATGGGCCATCAGAGACTATTATCCTCAATTAACACAAATGCAGTATTAACATGTGTCACTTAATGGGGTTCAGATCCCTTATAGTGAGACAGTAAAAATCTAGGAGTGTTTATGGATAAACATTTAATTTGGAATAAACAAATAAATAACATTTGCAAAAACTATCTTCTCAATAATACACTCATTAAATCGTATAAGAAATGTTTACCGTTTTCTCTAAGAAAAATGTAGTAGTAGAAACACTCGCAATGCCCCATTTTGATTATTGTGATACTCTTTGTACTGACCTAAATACTGTTCTTACCCAAAGACTTCAACGTGTTCACAATTCTTGCATACGTTTTATTTGTGGTATACGTAGATTTGATCACGTTACACCATCCCTGGAACAATTGTCATGGTTTCGTCTTCAAGATCGTAGAACCATCCATTCCCTATGCCTACTCTATAACATATTACACACATCTTTACCTTATTATTTATCACACCGCTTCACTAAACTCTCTGATACACATAACTTAGATACCCGATCCCTTGAGCACAGTGGTCCTTTATATCCCTCCTCATCATACTACCTATTATTCGAAATCTTTTACAGTTTCTCTTGCTGAGAACATGGAATTCACTTCCACCCTATGTCAGAGACTGCCAAACTTTACCATCTTTCAGAAATAAATTGAAAATAAAAACACTAACAGAAAACAACTCACTAATACTACTTTTTAAGAATTAATAATGCGTTTTTGCATTATTTAATAAAAATAGACTTAGGATTTGTTAATATATTTACCTAATGCCTGTATAAAAAAGCGTAGATTAATTCATTGTAGTGTTTTTTTTTCTTCTTTTTATGCATAGTAGATTCGAGCTGTTATTCCTTTTTTATTCATTGTATCATTAATTTAATTTTAATTGTATTTAGTTTCATTCTATTATTAGACATTAATTTCATTATTATTCAATATGACAGATAATGAATTGTTCAATAACTATTATTGTAACTTTTTTTTGTATTCATATGTAACAGGTTTGTCCTGTCTAATATGACTACCATTGTAATTTTTTTTGTATTCATGTGTAACATATGTATGTCCTGTTTTATATGACTATTATTGTATTTTTTTTTGTATTCATATGTAACATATGCTTGTTCTGGTGAGTGGAAGAGAAGGCCACATGGCCTTAACTCCACCAGGCTAAATAAATAAATGAATAGAATAATTTGAAATTTTGGATTTAGACCGGATTTTTTGCATTATTACACCCGGACACACCCTCTAGATAGTATTTTTGCAGTTTTTGAAATTTTGAAAGTTTTGAGATATTTTGGAAAATCACCTAAACTGCCTTGGAAAATACTATTTTGAAATTTTGGATTTAGACCGGATTTTTTGCATTATAAATCCCGGACACACCCTCTAGATAGTATTTTTGCAGTTCTTGATATTTCGAAGATTATGTAAATTTTTGTAAAACCACAAAGACTATAGCCTTGCAAAACATTTTTTTTTTAATTTTGGATACAGACCGGATTTTTTGCATTATAAATCCCGGACTAACCCTCTAGATAGTATTTTTGCACTTTTTGAAATTTCGAAAATTTTGATATTTTTTTGTAAAACCGCCAAGACAGCCTTGGAAAATACTAATTTGAAATTTTGGATTTAGACCGGATTTTTTGCATTATAAATCCCAGACACAACCTCTAGATAGTATTTTTGCAATTTTTGAAATTTCGAAAGTTTTGAGATATTTTGGAAAACCACCAACACTACCTTGGAAAATACTATTTTGAAATTTTGGATTTAGACCGGATTTTTTGCATTATAAATCCCGGACACACCCTCTAGATGGTCTTTTTGCAATTTTTGAAATTTCGAAAATTTTGACATTTTTTGGAAAACCACCAAGACTATAGCCTTGCAAAACACTATTTAGAAATTTTTATATTATACCGGATTTTTTGCATTATAAATCCCGGACACACCCTCTAGATAGTATTTTTGAAATTTCGAAAATTTTGACATTTTTTGCAAAACCACCAAGACTATAGCCTTGGAAATCACTATTTTGAAATTTTGGATTTAGACTCGATTTTTTGCATTATAAATCCCGGACACGCCCTCTAGAAAGTATATTTGCTGTTTTCGAAATATCGAATATTTTTACATTTTTTGGAAAACCACCGAGACTATAGCCTTAGAAAACGCTATGTTCAATTTTTGGATTTAGACGCGATTTTTTGGATTATAAATCCTGGACACGCCCTCTAGATAGTATTTTTGCAGTTTTTGAAATTTCGAAAATTTTGAAGTTTTTTGGAAAACCACAAAGACTATAGCCTTGGAAAACACTATTTTGAAATTTTAAATTTTGACCGGATATTTGTTATTGTAAATCCCGGACACGCTCTCCAGATAGTATTTTAGCAGATTTGAAATTTCGATAATTTTGAGATATTTTGGAAAACGCTATCTTGTAATTTTGGCTTTATACCGGATTTTTTGCATTATAAATCCCGGACACACCCTCTAGATAGTATTTTTGCAGTTTTTGAAAATTCGATAATTTTGACATTTTTTTGAAAACCACCAAGACTATAAAGTCGTGGAAAACACTATTTTGAAATTTTGGATTTAGACCGGATTTTTTGCATTATAAATCTCGGACACACCCTCCAGATAATATTTTTATACTTTTGAAATTTCGAACATTTTGACAATTTTTGGAAAACCACCAAGACTATAGACTTGGAAAACACTGTGATGAAATTTTGAATTTGGACTGGATTTTTTGCATTATAAATCATGGACACACCCTATAGATAGTATTTTTGCAGTTCTTGATATTTCGAAAATTATGTAAATTTTTGTAAAACCACAAAGACTATAGCCTTGGAAAAAACTATTTTGAAATTTTGGATACAGACCGGATTTCTTGCATTGTAAATCACGGACTACCCTCTAGATAGTATTTTTGCAGTTTTTGAAATTTCGAAAATTTTGATATTTTTTGGAAAACCACCAAGACTATAGCCTTGGAAAACACAAATTTGAAATTTTCGATTTAGACCGGATTTTTTGCATTATAAATCCCAGACACACCCTCTAGATAGTATTTTTGCAGTTTTTGAAATTTCGAAAGTTTTGAGATATTTTGGAAACCACCAACACTGCCTTGGAAAAAACTATTTTGAAATTTTGCATTTAGACCGGATTTTTTTCATTATAAATCCCGGACACACCCTCTAGATGGTATCTTTGTAATTTTTTAAATTTCGAAAATTTTGACATTTTTTGGAAAACAACCAAGACTATAGCCTTGGAAAACACTATTTCGAAATTTTGGATTTAGACCGGATTTTTTGCATTATAAATTCCGGACACACCCTCTAGATAGTATTTTTATACTTTTTGAAATTTCGATAATTTTCACATTTTTTGGAAAACCACCAAGACTACAGCCTTGGAACACAATTTTGAAGTTTTGGATTTAGACTGGATTTTTTGCATTATAAATCCCGGACACGCCCTCTAGGTGGTCTTCTTGCAGTTTTTGAAATTTCGAAAATTTTGACATTTTTTTGGAAAACCGCCAAGACTATATAGCCTTGGAAAACACTATTTTGAAATTTTGGATTTAGACCGGATTTTTTGCATTATAAATCTCGGACACACCCTCTAGATAGGATTTTTATACTTTTGAAATTTCGAAAATTTTGACATTTTTTGGAAAACCACCAAGACTATAATCTTGTAAAACACTATTTTAAAATCTTGGATTTAGACCGAATTTTTTGCATTATAAATCCCGGACACACCCTCTAGTTAGTGTTTTTGTAGTTTTCGAAATTTCGAATATTTTGACATTTTTTGGAAAACCACCAGGACTATAGCCTTGGAAAACACTATTTAAAAATTTGGATTTAGACCGGATTTTTTGCATTATAAATCCCGGACACACCCTCTAGTTAGTGTTTTTGCAGTTTTTGAAATTTCGAAAATTTTGACATTTTTTGGAACACCACCAAGATTATAGCCTTAGAAAACGCTATGTTGAATTTTTGGATTTTGACCCAATTTTTTGGATTATAAATCCCGGACACAGCCTCTAGATAGAATTTTTGCAGTTTTTGAAATTTCGAAAATTTTGACATTTTTTGGAAAACCACCAAGACTAGCCTTAGAAAACACTATTTTGAAATTTTAAATTTTGACCGCATTTTTTTTTTTGTAAATCCCGGACACGCTCTCCAGATAGCATTTTAGCAGTTTTTGAAATTTCGAACATTTTGTGATATTTTGGAAAACCACCAAGACTATAGCCTTGGAAAATACTATCTTGTAATTTTGGCTTTATGCCGGATTTTTTGCATTATAAATCACGGACACACCCTCTAGATAGTATTTTTGCTGTTTTTGAAATTTCAGAAATTTTGACATTTTTTAGAAAACCACCAAGAGTATAGCCTTGGAAAACACTATTTTGAAATTTTGGATTTAGACCGGATTTTTTGCATTATAAATCCCGGACACACCCTCTAGATAGTATTTTTGCAGTTTTCCAAATTTCGAAAATGTTGACATTTTTTGCAAAAACCACCTGGACTATAGCCTTGGAAAACACTATTTTGAAATTTTGGATTTAGACCGGATTTTTTGCCTTTTAAATTCCGGAATCACCCTCTAGATAGTATTTTTGCACTTTTTGAAATTTTGAAAATTTTGACATTTTTTGGAAAACCACCAAGACTATAACCTTGGAAAACGCTATTTTGGAATTTTGGATTTAGACCGGATTTTTTGCATTATAAATCCCGGAAACACCCTGTAGATAGTAATTTTGCAGTTTTTGAAATTTTGAAAATTTTGACATTTTTTGAAAACCACCTAGACTATAAGCTTGGAAAACGCTATTTTGAAATTTTGGATTTAGACCGGATTTTTTGCATTATAAATCCCGGACACACCCTCTAGATAGTATTTTTGCAGTTTTTGAAATTTTGAAAATTTTGACATTTTTTGGTAAACCACCAAGACTCTAACCTTGGAAAACGCTATTTAGAAATTTAGATTTAGACCGGAGTTTTTGGATTATAAATTCCGGACACACCCTCTAGATAGTATTTTTGCAGTTTTTGAAATTTCGAAAATTTTGACTTATTTGGAAAACCACCAAGACTATAGCCTTGGAAAACACTATTTTGTAATTTTGGATTTAGACCGGATTTTTTGCATTATAAATCCCGGACACACCTTCTAGATAGTGTTTTTGCAGTTTTTGAAATTTCGAAAATTTTGATATTTTTGGAAAACCACCAAGACTATAATCATGGAAAACACTATTTTGAAATTTTGGATTTAGACCTGATTTTTTGCATTATAAATCCCTGACACACCCTCTAGATAGTATTTTAGCAGTTTTTGAAATTTCGAAAATTTTTGATATTTTGGAAAACCACCAAAACTATAGCCTTGGAAAACACTATTTTGAAATTTTGGATTTAGACCGGATTTTTTGCATCAAAAATACAGGACACAGCCTTTAGATAGTATTTTTGTAGTTTTTGAAATTTCGAATATTTTTACTTTTTTGGAAAACCACCAAGACTATAGCCTTGGAAAACACTATTTTAAAATGTTGGATTTAGACCGGATTTTTTTTATTGTAAATCCCGGACACACCCTCTAGATAGTATTTTTGCAGTTTTTGAAATTTCGAAAATTTTGACATTTTTTGGAAATCCACCAAGACTATAGCCTTGGAAAACACTATTTTGAAATTTTAAATTTTGACCGGATTTTTTGTATTGTAAATCCCGGACACGCTCTCCAGATAGTATTTTAACACTTTTTGAAATTTCGAAAATTTTGAGATATTTTGGAAAACAACCAAGACTATAGCCTTGGAAAACACTATCTTGTAATTTTGGCTTTAGACCAGATTTTTTGCATTATAAATCCCGGACACACCCTCTAGATAGTGTTTTTGCAGTTTTTGAAATTTCGAAAATATTGATATTTTTTGGAAAACCACTAAGACTATAACGATGGAAAACACTATTTTGAAATTTTGGATTAAACCGGATTTTTTGCCTTATAAATTCTCAAATATACAATCGAGAGATTTGGGATTTAGACCTTTTTTTTACATTATAAATCCCGGATACACCATGTGGACTACATTCACTGTTTTCAATATTTCCAAAATGTTTGTCTTAGTAATAACATCAACATTATACCCGGAATATACAATAATAACATTTTAGATTTAGACTTTTTTATAAATCTTTGACACCCCTGTAGACCGCATTTTTTAAGTTTCTAAATGTTTGACATTTTTGGTTAAACACAGACTATAGTTTTGAACATACAAACGGGAAATTTGGGATTTAGATTGGAATTGTTTCATTATAATTACTGCATTAACTCTGTAAACTGTAGTTTTGCAGTTTTCAAAATTTCGAAAATTGTGTCATCCTTAGTAAAAACGCCAAGACTATATTCGGATATACAATCGAGTTATTTGGGATTTAAACCGAAATTTTTGCATTATATAACCCGGATACAGCTTGTGGACTACATTTACAGTTTTCAAATGTTCTATGGTTTTACTATTTTAGTAAAACGCCGCGATTATACCCATGTAATCATTAAATTTTACATTTAGACCGGTTCTTTTGTACTGGAATCCTGGACACCATTGTAGACTGCATTTTTTTTTTTCAGTTTTCAAAGTTTAGAAAATGTTGACATATTATTGTAGAGAGAGAGAGAGAGAGAGATGGGTAGATAAGGGTAGATCCTTAACCTCTTTCGCTCAGTCACAAAAGAAATAACCCACCCCGTTGTCAGTTTTCGTCTTCCTCATTTTTTCTAACATCTGGTGAAGAAACACCGACAACACTGGTGCGAGAGAGAGAGAGGTGAGCACAGTTGTCTCTACAAATTTCTCGTAAAGTTAAGCCAGATGAACTATAAGTAAAAACACAGGGACTATAGCAATGGCGTACACAATTAGGAAGTTTGGGTTCTATACTGGACTTTTTGCTCTTTAAATCCCAGTTACACCCTACAGACTATATTTTTGATTTCTCAAAACTTAGAAAAATTTTGACATCTTTAGTAAAAACATCAAAAACATCACGACTATAACCATGGAAAACACTATTTTGGAATTATACTTTTTTATTTTATTTTATTTTTTTTTTTTGCATTTTAGATCCCGAAGACACTCTGTAGCCAGCATTTTTTTCGGTTTTCAAAATTTCGAGAACTTTGTCATTTTAATAAACATATCAAGACTGTAGCATCAGTATATACAATCTAGAAATCTTGGATTTAGACCTGATTTTTTGCTTCATAAATCCTGGACACAGACTATAGATTACATTTTTACACTTTTCAAAATTTCGAAAAATTTGACAATTTTTGTAAAAGCACCAAGACTATAGCTTTGCATTATAGAATCCGTAATTTCTGGGATCAGGCTTTTTTTTTTTTTTTTTGCGTTATAGAAACCGGGTTAGAAAATTTGGGAGATTCAGACAGAACCCTCTGTACACTGCATCTATGCAGTTTTCTAAATTTCAAAAATACTGACTTTTAGTAAAAACGCCAAGGTCAAAATTTGGAATATACAATCTAGAAATCTTGGATTGAGACCGGATTTTTTGCTTTATAAATCCTGGACACACCCTGTAGACCGCAATTTTTTAATTTTCATAATTTCGAAAATTTTCACATTTTTGGAGAAAACGCCAAGATATACAATTACAATATACAATCCTGTAATTTTGGATTCAGACCGATTGTATAAATCCCGGATACATCCTATAGGCTTCATATTTAGAGTTTTTACAATTTCGAAAAGTTGACATTATAGTAAAACACCAAGACTATAGCCATGGCGTACACAAGCAGTATATGTGGATTTTTTGCATTATAAATACTGGGCACATTCAACAGACTGCATTTTTTTTCAAAATTTCGAAAATTTTGACATTTTTGTAAAAAACATAAAACCCTTAGGTTTACACAATCAGGAAATTTGAGATTTAGACTAGAATTTTACATTAAAATTCCGGTTACAACCTGTACACTACATTTTATTCAGCCTTCATAATTTCGAGAATTTTGTAATTTTTAGTAAAATCACCAAGACTATAAATAGCCTTGAATGTAAAATCAGGAAATGCTGTATTTAGAGTGATTTTTTTTTGCGTTATAAATTCTGGACACACCTTGTAGATTAAATGTTAGCACTTTCCAAAATTTCTAAAATTTTAAGTTTTTTGTTAAAAACGCCAAGACCATAGCCTCGAAATATGCAATCGGGAAATAATATGGGAACTGTACCAGATTATTTGCATTTCAACTCCTGGATACACCTAATAGACTACGTATTTGTAGTTTTCAAAATTTCGAAAATTTTTAATTTTTAGTAAAAACGCCAAGACTGCAGACTAAGCGTAAAATCAGCTTGTATTATAAGATCCGGATAATCCTTGTAGATTTCTTTTTGCAGTTTTCAAAATTCCGAAAATTCTGGCTTTTTAGTAAAAGCACCAGGAGTATATAGCCTTTTGATATAAAATCAGAATATTTTGGATTTAGACAGGATATTTTGCAATTTAAATTGAAGATGTACCCTGTAGACTGCATATTTACAATTTTCAAAATTTCGAAAATGTTTACCTTTTTGTAAAAACACGAAGACTATAGCCATGGCGTACACAATCGACAGATTTGGTATTTTCAAATTAAATTGCGGATACACACTGTAGACTGCATATTTGCAGTTTTCAAAATTTCGAAAATTTTGACATTTTTATTAAAAACACGAAGACAATAGTCATGGCGTACACAATCGGGAAATTAGGGATGTAGACGGGTTTTTGGCTTTTCTAAATCCTATGTACAACCTGCAAACTACATTTTTTCAGTTTTCAAATTTGCAAAAAAGTTTAATTTTTAGTAAGTACAACAAGACTATAGTCTTGGAATATACAATATAATATTTTTTGGATTTATCCGCATTTTTTGCTTTATAAACCCTGGACATATCCTGTAGAGTGCATTTTTGCACTTCTAAAAATTTCGACAATTTTGATTTTTTTTGTGAAAACGAAAATAAAATCGAAAAATGTTGTTTATAGACCGGATATTTTGCATTATAGATCTGTATTAATACACCCTGTAAACTACATTTTTTTTTTTTGCATTTTTTAAGATTTCGAAAATTTTGACATTTTAGTAAAACACCAAGAAAACAAAATTGTTTGACCACTTGCTAATGAATGTTGTGCAGTGTGAATAAAATATGAGGAAGTTCACTCTTTTTACACGCTTTATATTAGCTTGACCTGTATCTATTTATCTATTTATGTAACTGAATCTTTCAAAGTGATTTTCACCCACTTAAAATCATTGGATCGACTTGAAACTTTGTATACTTGTAGAAGACCCGTGACAATACAATAATTTCGTATTTATTTTCTAAAATCCTGGCTATAATCATCAGAAAATCAAAAAAAGTGTTTTTGTATCAATGTAACGGAATCTTTCAACGCGATTTTCACCCACTTAGAAACATTGGATCGACTAGAAACTTTATATACGTGTAGAGGACCCGTGATAATACAATAGTTTCATATTTTGTTTCTAAAATCCTGGCCAGAATCATCCGAAAATAAAAAAAAATGAAAACTGGTATAATAGGTTGCGGACTTGTCGAGTTTTTAGTCAATCGTTGTAAGAGCTCCGTTGGTAGAGCAGTGAACTCTTAGTGGTATTGTATAAAATTTCAGTCATCCATACTGTCGGCGGGGTTTCCAAAATCCGGCTGGGAAGGGCCTTTTTTTATAGAAGACGCTAGTACGTATTTAGCTCATACTACAATAGTATCGAATTTAAAGATATTTACCTTTTTATCTTATTCTCGTAAAATATTGAAACTAAAAAATAAAAATAATAATAGTTTTTAATAAAAAAATAAAAGAACACGCTTTATTATAAAAACTAAAAAGGAAAAATAATTTTAATTTCCAAGAGACGTTACTTGTTCGGATATAAAAATAAAGTGGTCAACAAAAAATTCACTCTGCACCAGGACACATATGAGAATAAAATTAGAGTTATCAGCAATAAATAATAGTTTTAAAAAACTAAAAGAACACGCTTTATTAGAAAAACTAAAAATATGAAAAATAATTTTTAATTTCCAATACGCATGGGATAAAATAAAGTGCTCAACAAAAAAATCATCTCCAACAGTATATAGATATAAAATTAGAGTTATCAACAAAAAGAAAAAAAAAATACCATCAAAAGCGTGGGGTGCTCTATATCAATTAATATATTTGATAATAAACAGATATTGATAAACGTAAGCTCTCTAAGAAGAAAATGTAAAAATCATAAAAAGCACCCCACGCTTTTGATGGTATTTTTTTTCTTTTTGTTGATAACTCTAATTTTATTCTATATGTGTTGGAGACGATTTTTTTGTTGACCACTTTATTTTATCCCAAGCGTATTGGAAATTAAAATTATTTTTCATTTTTTAGTTTCCTAATAAAGCGTGTCCTTTTAGTTTTTTAAAACTATTATTTATTTTTTATTTTTTAGTTTTAATATTTTACAGAATAAGATAAAAATGTAAATATCTTTAAATTCGATACTATTGTAGTATGAGCTAGAAGTAATACTCTTCTATAAAAAACCCCCCTCCCAGCCGGATTTGAACCAGCGACGTATGGATTACTGAAATTATATACCACTAAAAGTTCACTGCTCTACCAACTGAGCTCTTACAATGATTGACTAAAAAGTCGACAAGTCCGCAACCTATTATACCAGTTTTCATTTTTTTGATTTTCGGATGATTCTGGCCAGGATTTTAGAAACAAAATATCAAATTATTGTATTGTCACGGGTCCTCTACACGTATACAAAGTTTATAATAATAATAATAATAATAATAATAATAATAATAATAATAATAATACTTTATTTATTCTGGCAGAGTTAAGGCCATAAGGCCCTCTCTTCCACTCAACCAGCACAAATACAAATAAATATTCGACAAATATAGATATACACTATACTAATTACAAACAGTTAAAGATACAATAAATGTAGCAATGTAAATGTCATGTACAAACAACATTTTATAGGGTAATAACAATAATGATACGATAATAATAATAGTCGAACCAATGTTTCTAAGTGGGTGAAAATCGCGCTGAAGGATTTCGTTACATTGATACAAAAACACTTTTTTTTTGTTTTCTGATGATTATGGTCAGGATTTTAGAAAATAAATATGAAATTATTGTATTGTCACGGGTCCTCTACAAGTATACAAAGTTTCAAGTCGATCCAATGTTCCTAAGTGGGTGAAAATCCGGCGTTGAAAGATTCCGTCGACATTGATATACAAACACTTTTTTTGATTTTCTGATGATTATGGCCCGGATGTTAGAAAATAAATATGAAATTATTGTTATTGTCACTTTGTTCTTCTACAAGTATACAAAGTTTCAAGTCGATCCAATGATTTTAAGTGGGTGAAAATCAGACCGTTGAAAGATTCCGTGTTGTACATAGGGAAGACAGGACAGCATAGACAGAACAGACAGACAGACAGACAGACAGACAGACAGACAAGCCAGACAGACAGACAGACAGACATACATACAGACCGACAGACCGAACAGACAGACAGACAGACAGATAGATAGATAGATAGATAGATAGATAGATAGATAGATAGATAGATAGATAGATAGATAGATAGATAGATAGATAGACAGATAGATAGATAGATAGATAGATAGATAGATAGATAGATAGATAGATAGATAGATAGATAGATAGATATAGATAGATAGATAGATAGATAGATAGATAGATAGATAGATAGATAGATAGATAGATAGATAGATAGATAGATAGATAGATAGATAGATAGATAGATAGATAGATAGATAGATAGATAGATAGATAGATAGATAGATAGATAGATAGATAGATAGATAGATAGAGGCCAAGCTAATATAAAGCGTGTAAAAAGAAAATAATTTTACCATCAAAAGCGTGGGGTGCTTATTATGATTTTTTACATTTTCATCTTAGAGAGCTTACTTTTACCAATATCTGTTTATTATCAAATATATTAATTGATATAGAGCACCCCACGCTTTTGATGGTAAAATTATTTTCTTTTTGTTGATAACTGTAATTTTATTCTATATGTGTTGGAGATGAATTTTTTGTTGACCACTTTATTTTATCACAAGCGTATTGGAAATTAAAATAATTTTTAATTTTTTTGTTTTCTAATAAAGCGTGTTCTTTTAGTTTTTTAAAACTATTATTTATTACACGCTTTATATTAACTTGACCTGTATCTATCTATGTAACTGAATCTTTTAACGCGATTTTCGCCCACTTAAAACCATTGGATCGACTTGAAACTTTGTATACTTGTAAAAGACCCGTGACAATACAATAATTTCATATTTTGTTTCTAAAATCATGGCCAGAATCATCAGAAAATAAAAAAAAGTGTCTTTGTAGCTACGTAACGGAATTTTTTAACACGATTTTCACCCATTTAGAAACATTGGATCGACTTGAAACTTTGTATACGTGTAAAGGACCCGTGACAATACAATAAATTCATATTTATTTTCTAAAATCCTGGCCAGAATCATCAGAAAATCAAAAAAAGTGTATTTGTATCTACGTAACGGAATTTTTGAACATGATTTTCACCCACTTAGAAACATTGGATCGATTTGAAACTTTGTGTATTTGTAAAGGATCCGTGATAATACAATAATTTCATATTTTGTTTCTAAAATCCTGGCCAGAATCATCAGAAAATCAAAAAAATGAAAACTGGTATAATAGGTTGCGGACTTGTCGACTTTTTAGTCAATCGTTGTAACAGCTCAGATGGTAGAGCGGTGAACTCTAATGGTATATAATTTCAGTAATCCATAGGTCGCTGGTTCAAATCCGGCTGGGAGGTTTTTTAGAAGAGTACGTATTACTTTTAGCTCATGCTATAATAGTATCGAATTTAAAGATATTTACATTTTTATCTTATTCTGTAAAATATTAAAACTAAAAAATAAATAATAGTTTTAAAAAACTAAAAAACACGCTTTATTAGAAAACCGAACTAAAAATTTGAAAAATAATTTTAATTTCCAACACGCTTGGGATAAATAATTTTACCATCAAAAGCGTGGGGTGCTTTTTATGATGTTTTCATTTTGTTCTTAGAGACTTTACTTTTACCAATATCTGTTTATTATGAAATATATTAATTGGTAAACAGCACCCCACGCTTTTGATGGTAAAATTATTTATCACAAGCGTGTTGGAAATTAAAATTATTTTTCAATTTTTTAGTTCGGTTTTCTAATAAAGCGTGTTTTTTAGTTTTCTAAAACTATTATTTATTTCATTAATAGGACAATTTACTCCCAAGTAAATAGTGTACCAAATCGATACGATATTAGCAAATAACACTATGTAAGAACATTTGAGCAACTTTTTGTTTATCTTATTTTTTTGGTGTTTAATGCTTAATTGGTGATGCTGATTATATGAATATGGGGATGATTTTTTTTTCTTCCAATTTTGATATTTTGGATGAATTAATCCATTCTCCAATATTCTTAAAAGCAACCAAAATTACACGTTTACTTAATATAACTAGAGAAATAAAGTGAAATATAACCTATAGTTAATTATAAAGCGGTTCACACAAGTTCAAATAATTCTGAATATAATTGGAGACAAGGAAAACAACAATACCATCATTCAGAAATGTATACGCTAACACCTTCTCTTTTCGTGTTCTGTTGACTCCTCTGCACGTATGATGCTGCATATACATTCTCCCATCATTGCCCAATAATATATATATATATATATATATATATATATATATATCACTTTATTTCTCTAGTTATATTAAGTAAACATATATATATGGGGGGCTGAGGCTAATTGGGATTTCCGGATCCTTGATCTGGTCAAAAACCCTGATGGAACTGATATTTAACCTCTGGGGTGAATTTCGGTGAAGTCCGGAGGGTCTAACTTAGCCAAATCCACTCTCGAGTGTTTAACTTTGAAAAATAAGCACAAGATTCAATTGCTTACATAGCGGAATTATTTGAAAAGTTAATTGTCAGCGTTATTCATTTGTTTTTACTGACATGAGCAATAAATAAATAACCACAAATAATGCACTTTAATAATTTCATGTTTGTACCTTTATCCAATGAAAAAATATTTGCATATTTCATAGTGTTCCTCTAATTGTTTTGAGCAGTTATTTTAAAAATATATTTCTTTGATATTACATTTAATTTGTACATAATATATTGAAGTTCGTCTTGTATGTCGGCAATAAGCTGACCTGCATACAAAATTGTGTTCACAAAATAATTTCTCGCGATTTTTGTTCCTATGAAAACAAATTGATCCATCCAGTAATCATTTCTTCTACATAAATGTTAATGTTGTCGACAAATTACACCCCTACCTCATTCCTTGTTTATGGAAGCTAATTTTCCACCAATTTTATAATCAGTATCGATACAGATTAATGTACCATCATAGAGACTTTTATAGCATATATTAGAAGACCATTTGTTGAAATGCCTTTTCATAACAAATGCTATATGGGTTTCCTATTCAATTGTCTTCATTTCTCTATTATCATTTTAATGTGAAACAGTATCTATAAAAGAGCGTACTTTCCTGAAAGAATTTTGATTTTGATTTATTATACTTTCTGTTAATAATGTATGAGGCTACTGATGATGGAGATAAGCTCCAAAACTGCAGTATAGAAGAAAAAAGGACATGAGATGAGGTGATAAAAACATTAATTTAATTCTTAAGTTTGGTTCCGTTCAAAATATACTTGAATTTAGTTCACATTATCAACATTTAGCCTATGTTTTTAGCAAAATTATTCAAGAATATAACATTATTTAGCCTAAATAAGTTAAATAAATCATTCTCTTTTTGCAAATAGTTTCAAAATACACATCTTCAATAATGCTAACAACTTCGGGTGCAATGAGCTTACTTACTTACTCACTGGCACTATCGAACCCGTAGGTTCATGGCCGCGTGGACATAAGCTCTCCATACATCCCTATCCTGAGTTAATGCTTTCCAATCATTCCCTGTATAATGTACTTCCCTCAAATCATAGTTAATGTTATTCTCCCACCTCATTCTTGGTCTACCAACTGGGCGTTTTCCCTCTGGCTTTCCTACAAGAAGCTTCCATGTAAGTCTTTCATTCCCCATACGTGCAACATGTCCTGCCCATCGCAGTCTATGAGAATTAACTGTTCTTATTATATCTGGCTTCCTATAAAGACCATGTAGTTCATTGTTATGTAGTCTTCTCCATTCACCTGTCTGTTCATCTCTCTTTGGTCCAAAAATGTTCCTGAGTACTTTATTCTCAAATACCCGCAATCTCCTTTCCTCCCTTAAAGCAAGAGTCCATGTTTCGCACCCATATAATATAACTGGTAGAATAATAGTTTTATATATTTTCAGTTTAACGTTTTTTGAAAGGAGTTGGGACATCAAGAGTCTCTGCAATGCATAATAGCATGCATTTCCAGAATTGAGCCTATGTTTAATTTCTTTGTGCATCTCATTCCTATTTGTGATTATTGTTTCTAGGTATTTGAATTCAGCCACTTCCTCAAAATTTCCCTCATTTGTCATTAGCTGACCATTTCCATTATATAATGTATTTCTACGTGTGACCATATATTTAGTTTTATCTTATCTCAACAAAATATTTACAACCCGCCGTGGTAACGGTTGAGAACAAACTGAGTGGGGTAGTTGTTTACAGCAGGTATTTTTCGAAAAAATCGTGCATTTTTTCGAATTTTCGAGTGCATCAAAATATCCTCAATACTAGATACAAAATAATATATTTTTATAAACAGATCCCAAAACTGCAAGATGAAACAGCTACTCGGATGCCCAGTCATCAACGCTGTCTGATGGCAGTGGAATGGGACAAAATTGACAACCTGTGCCTCTCAGATCAGATGCGCCCGACGGAAGGTTAATGGAAATAGTGTGTTATCTATTAATACATTAACATATTTAAGAATAAGAATAAATTTTATTTACAAATAAATGTTATACACAGTATTGACACCCGAATGAGCAAGTGCTCGTGCTCGGGTGCAGTTCAGTTACATGAATAATACAAATAGAATATATACATTTAAAGTTAGGGGCCAGTTTCATTTTTACATAAATTATGGCACATACAAATAAAAAATAATAATGCATTGGGAATAAGACTTATTATAACAAGAGAATTACTGGAATGGAGAATGATATACATAAAATAATATAAATCATGTAATGTAATGGATTATAACCAATAATACAGAAGAAAGTAATTAGTTATATATTGATTTATAATAATCCATCCATAGTAATTCTGCCCGAGCGCAGGTCTTTCACTGCAATCATAGCATTTGCATGCTATGCTTTGCAGCTTTACTAGGGAATTGTAGGTGTGGTAGCTTCCCGTTGCTTTCCACATCGGTGAAGGATGATGATGAAGATGAGATGATAATGATAAGGATGATGATGATGGCCATATGATTTCGGGGACCATTTGGGCCTTAAAGTTTTTCTGACATTTGTCTTACAGGTGACGAAAAACCCCGATAAAAACCTCACCCAGAAAAACTGCCCCGATCGGGGATCGAACCCGGGCCCGCTGCGTGACAAGGCAGCACGCTACCTCGAGACTACAGCGGTGGACTTTATAATAATATAAGCAAAAATAGATGCTTTATATTTATTATTTTAAAATATTCAAATGATTAATTTTATTCACTTGATTAATTAAAAGTTATTAATTTAATTGATTTTTTTTAAACTAGCTGTATTTAGTTTACTTAGTTCTGGATTAGATCTAATTAATTCATTATATAATTTGGGTCCTAGATATCTACTATGTTTAGATCCAGAAGTTTTATAAAATTTTGGAACATGTAGCAAAGAAGTAGTATTTTGTCTGGTACTGTAAATACTTCGATTATGCTCTTTAAATTCGTTTTTATTTTTATGAAAATAAGTAAGCAATGTATGCTTGAATATTTGTTTAATATTTGGCACGTTGAATTCTAAATAAATTAAATTTGTAGGGTAATCTAAAGATTTCTGCAAGCAAATTTTTATGATTCGTTTTTGTAGTAATGTTAAGGGAGAAAGAATAGAATTTGCGATATATAGGAACATTTGTGCAGAATCCTCCAGATTTAGGGACTTGTCAACAGAGTTGGCAAGGCAACACTAAAACTACTTGTGCTTCGGGTTCCACATTCCGCAAATAGATGGTGCTTACATGATGAATACTTGGAATCCGCTGTGGCTCCGTAGCGCAAGCGGATAGACGCTCGCCTCTCACCGCTGCGCTGGAGTCCCGAGATCGAGTCTCAGTCACTCCATGTGGGTTTCGTGGTGGACGAAACGTAGCTTGGGCAGATTTTTCTCGGGATTTTCTCCCGTTTTCCCCTGCCACAATTTCATTTCTCCATACTCATCTCATCCATTTCGTTTATCTGCCCCTGTGATGGAGCGTCAGGCGTAGTCGGCCGGCACCCTTGTCGTTCACAGATATATATATATATATGGGGCTTCATCTCATCTCATCCCTCAACCAGACCCAGAGTTGGATACGAGTTAAGGATATGTTATCTTAAGGTACAATAAAACAATAGGACCCATAGGTACGGATATAGTTTAATTCGGACGTGCATTGGGAAAATAATTTTTTATAATAATTTTCCAACAAGTTATTGTACACTGTATTTAGGATCCTTCTGTTTCTTCACGAACTAAGCAGAAAGAAATTTTCATTATCAGATAAAATACGAATAAAAGTAAAATATCCTAAATTTGTGTGTCTGTGTATTGAAAAGAGACGTCTTTGGCGGCTTTTAGTTTTCGTAATAACTGCACAAAAAAACTAGGGGAGGCCGAAAAGTGGTGAATTTTTGTTCTTTGTGTGTTTGTTATATTCATACTCTAGAAACTAACTCACTGGCACTATCTAACCCGTAGATTCATGGCTGCGCGGACATAAGCTCTCCAAACATCCTTCTTCTTCTTCACGGTTTATGCTTATTTACTAGCCTGTTCCGGCTCCAAATTGCTGCTCTTTCCATCTTTTCCTTGGTCTTCCCAAGCTTCTTCTTCCTCGCAGTGAATAGTTGTATGCTGCTTTTGATATTCTATTCTCAGTCATCCTTGCCAAGTGTTCTTTCCAGTTAGTTCTGTATCTCTCTATTGTTGAGTTTAGTTCTTCTATTTTTTGTTGTTGTCTTATTTCTGTGTTATGTTTTTGTCTGTTCTTTGATATCCTGCTATTGATCTGAGGAATCTCATTTCAGCAGCTTGTATTCTGGCAAATTGTTGTGTTGTCACTGTCCATGTTTCGGATCCACAAGTAATAATAGGCACTGCCATTGTCTTGTATAATTTCATTATAGAGATTTTCCTGGCTTTATTTTTCAAAGTTCTTTTTAGTGTACTCCATACATCCTTACCTGTGCTAAATGTTTTAAAATAATCCCCTGTATAATTTACCTCCCTCAAATCATGGTTAATGTTATTATTCCACCCCATTATAGACCCACCTATTGAGCACTTCCCCTCTAGTTTTCCTACAAGCAATTTCCATCCCCTTCTTTCATTTCCATTCGTGCCACATGTCTTGTCCATCGCAGTCTACAAGACTTACTATTCTTATTACATCTGGTTTCCCATAAAGATCATGTAGTTCGCTGATAAATGTAGTCCTCCCCATGTACCTCTGTTTGACTGTCTTTGGTCCAAAAAATGTCCACCGCTGTGGTCTCGAGGTAGCGTGCTGCCTTGTCACTCAGCCTGCCCGGGTTCGATCCCCGGTCGGGACAGTTTTTCTGGGTGAGATTTTTATCGGGGTTTTTCCTCACCTATAAGACAAATGTCAAGAAAACTTTAAGGCCCAAACGGTCCCCGAAATCATATGGCCATCATCATCATCCTCACTCTTATCATTATCGTCATCATCCTTCACCGGTATGGAAAGTAACGGGAAGCTACCACACCTACCCTTCCCTGGTAAAGCTGCAAGCATAGCATGAAAATGCTACGATTGCAGTGCAGGACCTGCCCTCGGGCAGAATTACTATGGATGGATGGTCCAAAAGTATTCCTAAGGACTTTATTCTCAGATACTCGTATTATTTTCTCCTCCCTTGAAGCAAGGGTCCATGCTTCGCTTCTCTATAATGTAACTGGAAGAATAACAGTTTTATGTATTTTCAATTTAACGATAAATTTATAGAAATTGGAATAATATGGTCCCTGTAATCCGTAATAGCGATAATTTCCAGAAATGGATCTGTTTAATTTTTTTTACACCTCATTCCTTCTTCTTCTTCTTCTTTAGTTATAGGATTCTCATCCTGTTTATTTCCAAATCACTCCTTGGAGGAAGACGTATTGGATGTGCATCCATTGTCTATCCACATCTTGGCTGGTCTTCCTCTAGATCTTCTCCCGTCCATTGGTCTATCTCACGGCCATGAATCTATGGGTTCGGTAGTGCTAATGAGTTAGTTAATTAGTTAGTTAGTTAGTTAGTTATGGCTTATTTATGTTGGCGAAAGTATATATGGTACTGTAATGTTCCTGGCCTTTTTTATAAATTATCTGACATTTTTTATAAACCGTAATAAACTGAAATGAGACATAGCATGAAATAAAAAATTGTACTCCACCGTTGCTAACCCCTAGATTAAAATTTTATAAATAAAGTATACAATCTAATCGGGTATCGAACCTGTACTAGCTAATCAGAGGCGCCTTTGTTTCACGTTAGTTATTGCCAAGGTCACGTTAGAAATGTTAGTAAAATGAAGTGATATCTCTGGACAAGAGCATTCAAGGACATGACATTGAGAAGCCAAGGTGTTTCTTCAACATTTACACTTCAGTTCTTTGTATCGGTAACAGCGCCCGTATGAACATACTCAGAAGTCATTGAACTTGACAGAAAGAATTACATTTAAAAACACCAAACACAAAATCTCTTCTATGAATAATAAAGTGTTAATATTCTTCATCCAACGGAAAGGCCATCATCTAAGGAAGGATGTGCAATTATTTGGTCACAAATTATTCATCATCATCAATAGCTGCAGCACAAAAATCCACTTTGAACCTCGACTTCCATTAGAATCCTCTACCAGACTTACCTATATCTGGAAACCAACTGCTATTACTTGCATTGCCAACTTCCTCAGGTTCTGTTGAACTCCAACCATCCACATTCTTAAAGGCCTAGACATTCCAACAACAAATCCCCCCCCCCAAGGTTGTCTATAACTGATTCATCCGGCTTCTTTGGTTCCTTCAAGGTTCAAATAAAAAAATATTTATATGACATGAAAAGAAAAATAAATGTCTGAGTCGGGATTTAAACCCGAGTCTCTAAACTCTATATGTTTAGTGTCTAACTATCTGAGCTACTCATGAATCTCAACACAAACATTTTTTAATATATGTAGTATTCTCAATTTACTCGAAAGGTAGCGGGATATCGTTCCAACTGCCATCTTATTGCCACTATAACAAGTAAGCATATTTAAAGAGAATATTTTACTTTATAGCAGTAACGCTTGTATATTTATATGTTATAACTATGTTTTTGACATTTGGCAATGAAGGCAAATATGAATAGAATAGATAGAACAGAATAGAATAGATTTATTTAGCCTGGTGGTGACGTGAATATAAAAATAAATGTTTGTGTTAGGATTCCTGAGTAACTCAGATGGTTAGAGCGCTAAACGTACAGAGTTTAGAAACTCGGGTTCAAATCCCGACTCAAGTATTTATTTTTCTTTTCATGTCATATTTGCCTTCATTGACAAAAGTAAAAAATATAGTTATTATATATATATATATATATATATATATATATATATATATAATGTATACTGGCACTATTGAACCCGTAGGTTCATGGCCGCGCGGACATAAGCTCTCCATACATCCCTATCCTGAGCTGGTTTTCCTATAAGAAGCTTCCATGAATATATTTCATTTCCCATTCGTGCCACATGCTCTGCCCATCGCAGTGTATGAGACTTAACTATTCTTACTATATCTGGCTTCCTATAAAGATCATGTAGTTCACAGTTATGTAGTCTTCTCCATTCACCTGTCTGTTCATCTCTCTTTGGTCCAAAAATGTTCCTAAGAACTTTATTCTCAAATACTCGTAATCTCATTTCCTCCCTTAAAGTAATAGTTCATGTTTCGCGTCCCTATAACTGGTAGAATAATAGTTTTATATATTTTCAGTTTAACGTTTTTTGAAAGGAGTTGGGACGTCAAGAGTCTCAGTAATGCATAATAGCACACATTTCCAGAATTGAGGCTATGTTTAATTTTTTTGTGCATCTCATTCCTATTTGTGATCATTGTATTTGAATTCAGCCACTTTTTCAAAATTTCCCTCATTTGTCATTAGTTGTGTAGCGATTAATATGATAGGAGACATATAAACTAAGATACAACTCTAATATGCATGGATCTGAAAATAAAATGTTCCGAAATATATTAAATTGTTATTAAAATTAAATAAATCTATAAATAATGAAAATAGAATATAGTACAAATATCGTTATAAAAGATGTATGTGGAAAAGTAGAAATATATCCAGGTAAAAATTCCACGTACATTTGTCTAGAATAAAATACTGTAAAACGCTACCTGCTATACGAATGACAAATAATTGAATAAAGAGATATTGTCAGAACTCTACCTGCTACACAAGTTACAAATAATATAGGAACACAAAAAAGGGTATTGTTAAAAGAATATAACTAATTCCAATTAGCAGGCTATACAACTAATAAGAAATATTCATTCTTTAAGAAAAGATAACATTAGTTATCTATTAAAAATATTAAAAATCTATTGACCAATTCTTAGAAACCAATTAACGCTACTATGCAATTCAAAGGAATGATGATAAAGAATTTCTACCTGCCTAGTACAGACAACAAAAGACATTCATTCACCTTTAGAAAAGATAATCTCTTAATATTGACAGTTTACAAAGAAACTGATAAACATTTATCTATTAAATATCAAAGAACCAATTTACCCAGTTCTTAGAAATGTTATACATACTAGTAAATAATATTATTGTAACATAAATAGATATTCAATTGTAAGGAGTGGATTCGAGAAAAGTGGGAGGAGCCACCGCCTTTATAAGCGAGAACTTATATCAAAATACGCACTATCACTATCAGTGAATCTGTGATCAGTGTTGAAACATCGTAGACCTGCAGACCGCGATCTCCGATTCAGTTTAAATATTATATTCGTCCGAGAAATAGTTATATTTAAAGTTATAGTCCGTTAAGCAATTGGACTTTGAAAATATTGATTCGAGCACGTGGACCTCTAAGTATTTCATCGACTCCACTCATAGATAAAACTTTGTAACTGTATTATCAAAAGTGTATTTCTCCTTAAACAAACAGTTTCTTGGATTCGTTAAAATTGAGTTTACATTTATACGTTGTCCTTTTGCTTATAAAGAGTTCATAACCCTGAGATCTCTTGCCTACCACCGAGCTCCGGTACAGTTGTCAATTTCCATTATATAATGTATTTCTATGTATGAACATATATTTAGTTATATTGATATTTACTTCCAGTCCCAATTTCTTAGTGTTACTCAATAGTGTATGCATGTTGATCATTAGTATCTCTTCGCTATCGCCCAATATTACTACATCATCAGCATAAACTAACAGCTTATTAATACCATTGAGTTGTAGGCATTGTCCATCCTCTAAAGATTTGATGGCATGCTCTAGTACAAAATCAAATAGTAGAGGAGATAGTGCATATCCTTGCTTCAATCCAATGTGGATTTCAAAAGTATCTGAAAACTGTTTGCTACACACACCCTAATCTTAGTTCCATTTAGGGGACACATTCGTATAAGTCTAACTACCTTTTTAGGAATTCCGAACTCCAGCAGGATAGTATATAACTTCTCACTCTTAATTGAATTGTATGCCTTTTTGAAGTCTACGTATAATTGATGTACAGTACCATTATATCCCCATTTATTTTCTAAAATCGGTCTTATACTAAAAGCCTGATCTGTAGTAGACCTGTTTCTTCTAAATCCACATTGATTGTCTCCTAGAACGTCAGCAATATAGGGAGTAAGTCTGCTTACTAATATATTTGTTAGAATTTTGTACGAAGTTTAAAGTAATGAGATGTCTCTGTAATTGTTGCAATCAGTTTTAACTCCTTTCATATAGATTGGTACGATAATCGATTTTTTCCATTCATCTGGAAGAGCTTCTTTTTCCCAAATCATACTAAGCAACCGGCGTAGCTTGTCCATCAATTTTTCTCCCCCTGATTTTATCAGTTCTGCTAGGATCTCATCTGATCCTGGTGCTTTATATAATAAAAAGAAATGCTTATAAGAAAAGTTTTAGGCCCACAAGTCATAGGTGAAGCATTTAGACTCAGAAGTAAAAAGGAAATAAAAATATATACAGACATTCATAGTGATATTAGAAAATGAAGGTTAAAATTTTATGGCCATATTAAACGAATGAACTCAAATAGGCTTAAAAAACAGATAATGGAATTCTACGAAAATAGAAGCAGAGCTCCAGTGGATACTATGAAGTGGATTTATGAAGTCAAAAAGGACTTAAAATTGGCAGAAATTACTAAAGAAGATATCCCAAACAGAGATATATTTAGAATTAAGGTGAATAAGTGGCAAGTTGACCAAGAGGACAAACCGAAGAAAAAATGGAACAACTTGGACAGATGATAGAAAACAAGCTCATAGCAATAGAATGAAAGAAATGTGGGCTCAAAGGAAACGCCTCTAAGTACTTTGCATACTCCTACATGGGCTCATCCGCAATAAAAAAATTTAAAAAAAGGAAATGCGCACAATGTGCATGTTTAGTTTTTGCAAAACTCTGTGAGCGAGGTTGCTCTTTTTTGCGCATGTCACAGCATGACATCTATCACATGAACCACCGCACAACCCACAAACACAGTCTTCACGCGGTGCTTTATACATCTTCAATTTTTCTATCACCATTTCAACCTCTAATGCATTTAGTTCTGCGACTAACATTTCTGCTGTGTGTATATATATATATATATATATATATGTTATATTGCAGATTTTCGCGGATATAAGTATGAATATGAAAGTTTTCTTGGGTTTTCCGCGTCTTGGATTCAAGTTCGGCCTCTGGCCACTGATTCCGACGTTTTGGCATGATCCCACATGACGTTATCAAGGAATGATAAGTTCAAGTCACAGGTTTAGGTCTTATATAATAAAATACATAGAGTTTTCGTTGTGGTCCGTTTCCGAAGACGTACACCCATCCGAGGTTTAGTTCTTATGTAAACATATTCAGTTTTCAGTGTGGTCCTTTTCGGAAACCGTACACCCATCCAAGCATCGACCACACTCCATGTTACCAACCGTGGTTTTCTTCATATCTTCTTCGCTGTTCTGGGGATGACATGGTGGGCAGCGAGAGCAGTTTTCCATGTAGATGGTAATGTTTGGGCATCATGGAATGTGGCCTTTTTCAATCTCTATTGCTTCTCTGTAGATTCTTGATGTTTCATGATCTATTTTAGCCAACGTTCTAGATCATGTGAGGTCGATCTTGTGACCCCTCTGTTTCATATGTTGCACCAGAGTTGATGTAGGTTCTTGGCGATTTATTGCAACCTTATGTTCTTGTATTCGGCAGGAAATTCGTCTGTTAGTACATCCTACATATGTTTGTTTGCATGAGGTGCAAGGGATCTCGTAGATGCCTTTGTTATTCTAGGAGTATTTTATCTTTAGCACACCTGAGTAAGTTGGAGATGGTGTTTTCCGAGTGAAATATAGTTTTAATCTGATGTTTTTGTAGTACTCTCCTTATTTTATCCGTAGTTCCTTGCACATACGATAAGAAGGCAGTGCCTAATGTCTGCTCTTTCTTCTCCAAAGTGCTTGGTGCGTTTCTTGCTCGTTTAAACACTCCTTTCACTGCATGTTCGGGATAGCCATTTGCTAGAAGTGCCCGTTTCAGTTGTTTTTCCTCTTCATGAAGATGATATTGATCTGTAAGTCGCAGTGATCGGATGACGAGAGCATTGATTCTAGATGTAGTTGTGATAAGAAGACCTGAAGGAAGACTTTCGCAGACAGTATACCGGAAATCTAATTATACTGATAGATATCTGAACGCCGCATCACACCATCACCCGGCACAAATAACTTCAGTAATGAACATTCTCGTCATCCGATCACTGCGACTTACAGATCAAGATCATCTTCATGAAGAGTAAAAACAACCGAAACGGGCACTTCTAGCAAATGGCTATCCCAAACATGCAGTGAAAATAGTGTTTAAACGAGCAAGAAACGCACCAAGCACATCGGAGAAGAAAGATCAGGCCTTAGGCACTGCCTTCTTACGGTATGTGCAAGGAACTACAGATAAAATAAGCCGAGTACTACAAAAACATCAGATTAAAACTATATTTCACTCGGAAAACACCATCTCCAACTTACTCAGGTGTGCTAAAGATAAAATACCCCTAGAATCACAAGGCACCTATGAGATCCCTTGAATCTCATGCGAACAAACGTATGTAGGACTTACCAACAGACGAATTTCCTGCCGAATGCAAGAACATAAGGCTGCAATAAATCGTCAAGAACCTACATCAACTCTGGTACAACATATGAAACAGAGGGGTCACAAGATCGACCTCACAGGATCTAGAACGTTGACTAAAAAGATAATGAAAAATCAACAATCTACAGAGAAGCAATAGAGACTGAAAAAAGGCAACATTCCATGAACATCCGAGATGATGCCCAAAGATTATCATCTACATGGAAAACTGCTCTCGCTGCTCACCATGTCATCCCCAGAACAGCGAAGAAGATATGAAGAAAACCACGGTTGGCAACATGGAGTGTGATCGACGCTTGGATGGGTGGACGGCTTCCGAAAAGGACCACACTGAAAACTGAAGATGTTTAACTACATAAAAACTAAACCTCGGATGGGTGTACGGCTTCGGAGGCGGACCACACTGAAAACAAAGTATTTAACTACATAAGAACTAAATCTTGGATGAGTCTACGTCTTCGGAAACGGACCACAGCTAAAACTCTATGTATTGTATTATATAAGACCTGAACCTGTGACTCAAACTTATCATTCCTTGATAATGGCATGTGAGATAATGCCGAAACGTCGGAATCAGTGGCCAGAGGACGAATTTTAATCCAAGATGCGGAAAACCCAAGAAAACTTTCATATTCATATATATATGTGTGTGTGTGTGTGTGTGTGTGTGTGTGTGTGTGTGTGTGTGTGTGTGTGTGTGTGTGTGTGTGTGTTGTGTGTGTGTGTGTGTGTGTGTGTGTGTGTGTGTGTGTGTGTGTGTGTGTGTGTGTGTGTGTGTGTGTGTTCGCGCGCGTGTGCGTGTGCGTGCCGTGGTGAACTAGTGATTATGTTCCTTGCTTCCTAACCCGAGGGTCGGGGGTTCAAACTCGGCTGAAATCAGTTGATTTTATTTCAGAATACAAAAACCCAAGAATCAAGTCCTCCGGGAGGGACTTTCAGCTGTGGGTCCCGAGTCTGAAGATATTCACTTTCGTAAAAGAACGGCAAGCCTGAATAAAAAGGCCTCTGAGCAAAATTTACCGACATCCTCCAATACCTTAGTTGCCTACTAGATGTCTCATTGAGTCGGTGTGTTGACTGCATGCCATTCATGACATCTCTAGGAAAATAGGTGTAACTAAATTAATGTTTTATATTTGAAGAGAAAAATTATACGCTCAGACCGGGTCTTTTTCTCTTCAAATATGATTTATCCATCATTGAGATGTACGAAATCAATAATAAAAACATGGAAAAAGCCGTACTGGCTGTAATGTATAATTCCCAAATATGTCTTCTTAATAAAGGAGCCGCCATTTGCATGATAGAAGCATGGCTTCATAACATTTGGTGGACGGGAATTACAATGTATATAGAGAAAGATTTGCGTTTAGATCGGTACTTGCTCAGGTAGCTCAGTTGGTAGAGCACTTGGTCTAGAGAACCAAGGGTCCCAGGTTCAAGTCCCGGTCTGAGCGTATAATTTTTCTCTTCAAATATGATTTATCCATCATTGAGATGTACGAAATCAATAATAAAAACATGGAAAAAGCCGTACTGGCTGTAATGTATAATTCCCAAATATGACTTCTTAATAAAGGAGCCGCCATTTGCAAGATAGAAGCATGGCTTCATAGCATTTGGTGGACGGGAATTACAATGTATATAGAGAAAGATTTGCGTTTAGATCGGTACTTGCTCAGGTAGCTCAGTTGGTAGAGCACTTGGTCTAGAGAACCAAGGGTCCCGGGTTCAAGTCCCGGTCTGAGCGTATAATTTTTCTCTTCAAATATGATTTATCCATCATTGAGATGTACGAAATCAATAATAAAAATTAATGTTGTCTAATAACTCCGAACACAGGAGAGCCTAAGGCCATTGGCCTGTCACGTCATTGGAATATATATATATATATATATATATATATATATATATATATATATATATATGCGGTATAGGCAGCCAACTCTACCACCTCTATGCCCAATAGCCCAGAAACATCTAAAGGAACAATGATTTTCTGTAGAAGTTTTCTCTCTTAGCCAAAGGTCCCAAATATAGCATTGGGAAATTGCTTATCGCCCTTACATATATTGTATGCAGAATTCACGTCGTGGACATATATGTATCAGACTTGGTAGGAATAAGTGGGTTTCTCAAACTTACAACCACTGCATATCGAAACCTACCTTTACATTTTTCCCACATAAACATTATGTTATTCCAATGGCGTGTCCAAACAATATTACCCACTATTAACTGCAAGGAACCAAAATCCAGCGCCAAATCTCTCATTCAAACTCGGGGAAGTAATACAACTCCTGGATTGGCGAATTGGATAACCCTCACAACCTGGCGTTCGCGCCTCGTCCCGCCTCACTGCACTCATTTTTACTCGTGTAGGGAGTCCATCAACTTCGCACAGTGGATTTCCATTGCTGAATTTTGGCTTCAATTTATGTGCCTTGCAGTTAAAAACGGCTGATAATTTTTGGACGCGGTCTCGGTACATCATAAATTATAATGCTTCCATTGAAATATCCCTCAGAGAAGCATTATGATTCATAATGCTTCTCTGAGGGAAATTTCAATGGAAACTACTGCATGCAATGTTTCCCTGTTACAGCATAACCGTAGCAGGCCACGTACTCTTAAGAACACATACCAACTCTTTGACTCCACCTGAAAAATTATTCATTCTAATTAAAATTCTACTCACAGCTTATCTTGACGATGAGGAAAACAATGACAAAACTGCAGTCACATTGTCTGAACTCGGGATTTAAATCCAGAACCTCCCGAATAAGAGTGTCACATTAATATATACTGATTGATCTGTATGCTTCAATTGAAAGAACATCTCAACCCCAAAATAGCAAATGGGGAAGAACAAAAATAGCTCACAAATGATTTGTGAGCAATAAAAACCCACCAAAATATATGATGACTGAGAAAACCCATGGAAAAATCAGTCAGGTTGACTGGTACTGGGATGTGAACCGAAACCTCCCTATTAGAGTACCACATACTACAGCCGGGAACTTCCCTTATTACAATGACACATACCTAATGGAATCTCGTGACATGCATTCTTATCCGAGGGAGATCTTCACTTGCTCGCAAATGTATTATTGGTAATGAAGATCCAAATACAATTTTTAATCGACTGAGTAAAATAATGGAAAAATCACAGTCGAACTAAAGATTTCTGTAAGGAAAACGAAGACCATGGCTTTCAGAGGAAGAGATCCAGTGAGAACCAACATTATTTTAGAAAATCAAAGTATAGAACAGGTGTCTAGTTTCAAATATTTGGGCTATGATGTTGGCTACAATGTGGAAAGAGATATTGACTCCAAAATAAATAAATTTCAGACGGTGTGTAGAACAATACAGAGATCATTCAAAAATAAAATTAGAAAAGAAACAAAGATAAAAATGTATAATGTTATGGCGGTTCCTACAATATTGTATGGATGTGAAACTTGGGCTCCAATAAAAAACAGAAGGATAGAATACAGACGGCGGAGATGAGGTTCCTAAGACAAGTTAAAGGATGTACAAGACTTGATAGAATAAGAAATGATGATATAAGAGAAGAATTGAAAGTACAGCCTTTAATGGATAAGGTCACGAATTACAGACAGAAATGGATTGATCATATGGATGGAATGAGTAAGGAGAGATATCCATTGCTAGCAAGAAATTATCAAGCAAGAGGACGACGTGATGTTGGAAGACCTAGAAGACGTTGGGTGATGCATTATGAAGTCGGAACGGGCAATTGCCTAATCCCTGGAGTGATGATGATGATGACCACAGTCGAGTTGGCCGGTCCGAGAATTTGAAATAGAAACTGTGATTTTAAAGTGTCGTACACGCCTACTACGAACGCTTGAGCTAACTTTATCTTTATTCCAGATATACTATAAAATATACGTGCAAAACAATTCATAAACAGAGAATAGTGTATTACGATGCTAGATTGGGAAGTGGTTTTTACAGAAGCGAGGAAATGTTTAAAAACCGAGCGATAGCGAGATTCGATAAAACACTTCACAAACGTCAGTTGTACATTATTTTTTGCGCGATGGTGTTTTCAAAATAATAAATAATAGTAATGTAATAACATGTTTGTTGGAAATATTTGCGTTCATTATAAACAACTGACTAGCGTTAACAGTGTGGGCAATGTTTATTAGTTGTGACTACAGCAGACGTGACACCAATCAGTCATAAAATGGCGGCAAGTAAGTATTTATTGTTTATATTGTTTCAAATTAAGTTCAGTTCATTCAAAATGCAGTGTTATTAATACTACCTTTTGGATATATTTTTGTAAATGCATTGTACATACTATACATAAATGGCAGTGGTTTTTCTTTCCACGCGTGGTTTGTAATATATAATATTACAATATAGTTATTTAGGTTGGCAACCCCGAAATATAGGAAGTAGACCTTTCAATCATGGTCGCCATTTCTATAAGTACGACAAAACGCACTATAGCGCAAAAAAACATTTTTTGTTGTATATCCCAAGGGATATATTATACAGAGTGTGGCATAAATACCTGATGCTTTTTAAAACAATTTTAAAACCTGAGGCTTGCTACCGCCATTTCTATAAGTACGACAAAACGCACTATAGCGCAAAAAAACATTTTTTGTTGTATATCCCAAGGGATATATTATACAGAGTGTGGCATAAATACCTGATGCTTTTTAAAACAATTTTAAAACCTGAGGCTTGCTACCGTCATTTCTATAA
>JASPKZ010009892.1:37500-45054 GCA_030220185.1 Diploptera punctata
GTTCTTTTCTTCTTCTCCTTATTTTTGTTTTTTCTTTCTTGTTATCATTATATTATTGCTTCTGTTGTTATGGTGTGCTAGTTGTTATGATTGTGAAGTGGTATGATGTTATAGTTCTTATGATTGATGTTATAATTATTAATTATTAGATTGTATAACTATTAGGGAGTTATTGTTACAATAATTATTGTTGCTGCTGTTGCAATAATTATTGTCGCTGCTGTTGCAATAATTGTTGTCGCTGCTGTTGCAATAATTGTTGTCGCTGCTGTTGCAATAATTGTTGTCGCTGCTGTTGCAATAATTGTTGTCGCTGCTGTTGCAATAATTGTTGTCGCTGCTGTTGCAATAATTGTTGTCGCTGCTGTTGCAATAATTGTTGTCGCTGCTGTTGCAATAATTGTTGTCGCTGCTGTTGCAATAATTGTTGTCGCTGCTGTTGCAATAATTGTTGTCCGCTGCTGTTGCAATATTGGTAGTCGCTGCTGTTGCAATAATTGTTGTCGCTGCTGTTGCAATAATTGTTGTCGCTGCTGTTGCAATAATTGTTGTCGCTGCTGTTGCAATAATTGTTGTCGCTGCTGTTGCAATAATTGGTTGTCGCTGCTGCTGGCAATAATGTAGTCGCTGCTGTGGCAATAATTGTATGTCGCTGCTGTTGCAATAATTGCTGTCGCTGCTGTTGCAATAATTGCTGTCGCTG
This sequence comes from Diploptera punctata, assembly GCA_030220185.1. Taxonomy (NCBI): domain Eukaryota; kingdom Metazoa; phylum Arthropoda; class Insecta; order Blattodea; family Blaberidae; genus Diploptera; species Diploptera punctata. The sequence goes on from JASPKZ010009892.1 coordinate 38,204, forward strand.
CTGTTGCAATAATTGCTGTCGCTGCTGTTGCAATAATTGCTGTCGCTGCTGTTGCAATAATTGCTGTCGCTGCTGTTGCAATAATTGCTGTCGCTGCTGTTGCAATAATTGCTGTCGCTGCTGTTGCAATAATTGCTGTCGCTGCTGTTGCAATAATTGGAGTCGCTCCTGTTGCAATAAATGCTGTCGCTGCTGTTGCAATAAATGCTGTCGCTGCAGTTGCAAAAGTGCGGTCGCTGCTGTTGCAATATTGCTGTCGCTTGCGGTTTGCAATAATTGCTGTCGTGCTGTTGCAATAATTCCTGTCGCTGCTGGTGCAATAATTGCTGTCGTTGCTGTGGCAATAATTGCTGTCGTTGCTGTTGCAATAATTTCTGCCGTTGCTTGATAAGAAGAATTGCTGTCGTTGCTGTGGCCCATAATTGGCTTGCTGTCGTTGCTGGTTGCAATAATGGCTGTCGTTGCTGTTGCAATATATTGCTGTCGTTGACTGTTGCGATAATTGCTGTCGTTAGGTTATGTTGGCAGATAATTGCTGTCGTTACCTGTTGCCATTACTTGCTGTCGTTACTGTTGCAAATAATTGTCGTCGTTACTGTTTGCAATAATTGCTGTCGGTTACTGTGGCAGTAATTGTTGGTCGTTACTGTGGCTAGATAAGTGTTGTCGTTACTGTTGCAATAATTGTTTCGTTACTGACTGTTTGGCAATAATTGTTGTCGTTAACTGTTGCAATAAATTGTTTGTCGTTTACTGTTGCAATAATTGTTGTCGTTACTGTTGGCAATAATTTTTGTCGTTTACTGTTGCAATAATTTTTTGTCGTTTACTGTTTGCAATAGTTTTTGTCGTTACTACTGTTGCAAATATATGTTTTGTCGTTACTCGTTGCAATAATTTTTGTCGTTTACTGGTTGCAAATAATTTTTGTGGTCGTTAACGCGTTTGCAATAATTGTTGTCGTTAGCCTGCGTTGGCACAATTAATGTGTCGTTACCGATTGCACTAATTGTTGTCGTTACACGTTGCAATAATTGTTTTGTTGTTAGCACGTTGCATAATTGTTGTTGTTACCGTTTGCAATAATTGTTGTTGTTGTTACCGTTGGCAATCATTGTATGTTGTTACGCGGTTGTCAATAATTGTTGTTGTTATCCCGTTGCAATAATTGTTGTTTGTTACCGTTGCAATAATTTGTTGTTGTTACCGTTCTAAATAATTTTTGTTGTTCCCGGGTTGCACTTAATTGTTGTTGTTACGGCCGTTTCAATAATTGTTGTTGTTAAGCGCGTTGGCACATAATTTTTTGGTGTTACCGTTGGCAATAATTGTTGTTGTTACCGGGGTGCAATAATTGTTGTTGTTAGGCCTGTTGGGCAAAATAATTGTTGTTGTTTACGGGCGCCGTTGCAATAATTGTTGTTGTTTACACGTTGGCATATCCATTGTTGGTTTTAGCCGTTTCAATAATTGTTGTTGTTACCTTGGGCTAATAATTGTTGTTGTTTATCCGTTGTCAGATAATTGTTGTTTGTTAGCAGTTGCAATAATTGTTGTTACCATTTGCAATAATTGTTGTTTTTACCGTTGCCAGGGGCATGGGCGAATATTGTTGTTGTTACCTGTTGGGGCTAATAATTGTTGTTGTTACTGTTGCAAATAATTGTTGTTGTTACGCGTTGCAATAATTGTTGTTGTTACTTGTTGCAAATATATTGTTTGTTTTAACAGGTTGCAGATAATTGTTGTTGTTACTGTTGCAATAATTGTTGTTGGTACGCGTTGCAATAATTGTTGGTGTGGTAACGTCGTTTGGGGAATAATTGTTGTTGTTACCGTTGCAATAATTGTTGTTGTTACCGTTGCAATAATTGTTGTTGTTACCGTTGCAATAATTGTTGTTACCGTTGCAATAATTGTTGTTACTGTTGCAATAATTGTTGTTGTTACCGTTGCAATAATTGTTGTTGTTACCGTTGCAATAATTGTTGTTGTTACCGTTGCAATAATTGTTGTTGTTACCGTTGCAATAATTGTTGTTGTTACCGTTGCAATAATTGTTGTTGTTACTGTTGCAATAATTGTTGTTGTTACCGTTGCAATAATTGTTGTTGTTACTGTTGCAATAATTGTTGTTGTTACCGTTGCAATAATTGTTGTTGTTACCGTTGCAATAATTGTTGTTGTTACCGTTGCAATAATTGTTGTTGTTACCGTTGCAATAATTGTTGTTGTTACCGTTGCAATAATTGTTGTTGTTACTGTTATAATAATTGTTGTTGTTACCGTTATAATAATTGTTGTTGTTACTGTTATAATAATTGTTGTTGTTACTGTTATAATAATTGTTGTTGTTACTGTTATAATAATTGTTGTTGTTACTGTTATAATAATTGTTGTTGTTGTTACCGTTATAATAATTGTTGTTGTTACTGTTATAATAATTGTTGTTATTGTTATAATTATTGTTGTTATTGTTATAATTATTGTTATTGTTATAATTATTGTTGTTATTGTTATAATTATTGTTATTATAATTATTGTTGTTATTATAGTTATTGTTATTATTGTTATTGTTATTATTGTTATTATTATTATTATTATTATTATTATTATTATTACTATACAGTAAAACTTGCTCAAAGCGGAATCGCACGGGACCATATTTTTTCCACATTGGACAAAATTCCGCATTATAAAAACTAAAACTTATTAATAATCTTAGGTTATAGAGTACCGTATATTTCTTTTATGTACCTTGGATTAATTGTAGTTCCACTGCCATTGAAAAGAAATATAGTATGTATGAGCGACTACGACGGTAATGCGCGAAAAGAATGTCCTATTTCGCCAGCGTTAAAAATATCTCTTAGGCGCGTATCCTGAAATTCAAGTATGCAGTTTCGGTTTTCGCTCACTAACTACACTTTCGTCCACATTCTTTGATTCCCCGCAAATTTCATTCCACACTATATTGTGTCGTGTTTTAAAACTGTCAATTCAACCTGAAGATTCCTACAAATCGTCATTCCCTTAGGGATTTGACAAGAGCTACAGCTTCACTTTGGAACATCGGTCTCGAAATGTTTGAAGATTTATCTTCAATCATTTTCACATTTTTTCGCATAATGCGTATGATACATACGTTTCAGCCATCTTTATTCCGTAAATTCAGAAAGCTACCTGTGAAAGATCGGTCTCAGAACTTAACTAATTTAAGATTTTACAGCGCAAATGTTATTTGCACGACAGACATCTGTGTTTCGCATAACGGATGTGCAATGAGGTTGAATCTATACAGTAAAAGTTCCTTATTCGCGGGGGATTTGTTCCGCAAATATGCCGCGAATACAGAAACCGCGAATATGGAATGGTAATATGTATGGGTATATAGGTGATACGTCCCAAGGTTACAGAATAAAATAAAAAATTATCAAAAAAAAATAAATTAATGAGAGATTTTGAACAATTTCTATTAATTATTACTGTCAGGTTTAGGCAAGGATTAAAGAACTTAGTATTTTTTTCCTGTTTTACCGCTTTTAAAAGGTCTTTCAATTAAGATTGCTATTCAGCTGTGAATTCTGCGATATAATTCCTTATTTTGTCTTCGGTTTCCTTGATTCATTAACATTGAAACAGCGTGATATAGAAGCTAACGAGACTCGCCAATGCGTATAAACAGTCAAGCATTTTTATTTTTACTTTAAAAGTCCGTCGCCGTGGTGTAGTCGGTAGAGTCCCTACATTCCACTCGGCGATCCGGGTTTGAGTCCTGGCGTGGTAGGAGATTTTAAATCTTCAACTTGGGTCTGGGTGTGTGTGTTGTGTCCATGTGAGAATTAAAAGAAAGTTAACAAACAGGTAAAACAAAAAAAAAGGTAAAACAAGAAGGAAAACTAGTATAAAAAACGAAAAGTAAAAGTGGCATACTAATGTTTTCTCTTCGATACTATTTTTTGTTTGTTCCCCTTTTACTCGACATTATAAACTGGACACAAAGCACAAGAGACACGTGTTATTCAATCAAAATTATTGCAACGAACAAGTTGAAACAATAATATACCGATCGTGGGGATGGAGACATTTATCAAAGTACACATCGGCATGTGAAATACAACAGCTTTTACAATGAACTTTAGGGTCAGTGGCAATCAGGTTTCTTTTGTTTTGATATTTATTTGTCCATTTGGTTTGAATCACTATTTGTAAAAGCCGTCTAGGCACCTACCTTCAGTAAAAAAAAATACTTTTCCGCTTTGTAATTTTTTTCATGAATTGTGTAGAAATATCATTCCGTTTCCGCGTTGAACAGATTCCGTTTTATGCTAAATAAATACACGTAAACTTACTATTATTTCGCCGGGACCAACAAATTTGTTCACATTGGACAGATATCCGCATTATTCACGTTCCGGATTAAACAATTTTCACTGAAATAATAATAATAATTATTATCATTACTATTATTATTAATATAATTATCATTAAAATTATTATTATTATTAATATAATTACTCATTAAAATTATTATTATTATTAATATAATTATCATTAAAATATTTATTATCTAATGAATATAATTAATCATTAAAATTATTATTATTATTATATAATTATCATTACAACTTCTTATTATTATTAATATAATTATCATTAAAATTATTATTATTATTAATATAATTATCATTAAAATTATTATTATTATTAATATAATTATCATTAATTTATGATTATTACTATAATTATCCTTAACTTATTATTCTTAGTTAGATAATTTATCATTAAAATTTATTATTCTGATTAATATAATGATCATTCAAATTCTTATTATTATTAATACAATTATCATTAAAAATTAGTATTATTATCTACAATATCATTAAATATAAAATTATTATTTATTATGATACAATTATCATTAAAATTATTATTATTATTAAACAATTATCATTAAATTATTATTATTATTAATACAATTATCATTAAAATTATTAGTATTATTAATACAATTATCAATATTACAGATATTATTATTATTAATACAATTATCAATATTACAATTATTATTATTAAATACAATTATCAATATTACAATTATTTTATTAATAACAATTATCAATATTACCACTAATTATTATGAATACAATATATCAATATTACAATTATTATTATTAATACAATTATCAATATTACAATTATTATTATTAATAAATTATCAATATTACATTATTATTAATAAAACAATTATCAATATTACAATTATTATTATTAATACAATTATCAATATTACAATTATTATTATTAATACAATTATCAATATTACAATTATTATTATTAATACCAATTATCAATATTACAATTATTATTATTAATACAATTATCAATATTAAATTATTATTATTAATACAATTATCATATGACAATTATTTTATTAATAATACAATTATCAATATTACAATTATTATTTTAATACAATTATCAATATACAATTATTATTATTAATACAATTTCATATAACAATTATTATTATTTAATACAATTATCAATATTACAATTATTATTATTAATACAAATTATCAATATTACAATTATTATTATTAATACAAATTATCAATACTTACAATTATGATTATTAATACAATAATCATATTACAATTATTAATTATTAATACAATTAATCATATTACAATTATTATTATTATAACAATATCAATATTAATTATTATTATTACTACAATTATCAATATTACAATTATTATTATTAATCACAATTATCAATATTACAATTATTATTATTAATACATTATCAATATTACAATTATTATTATTAATACAATTATCAAATTACAATTATTATTATTAATACAATGAATCATATTACATATTTTATATCAATTAGCCATATTACATTAGTATTAGTAATACATTAGCATATACAATTATATTATTATACAATTAATCATATTATTACGAATTATTATTATTGAAAGCAATATATCAATTTAGCAATTATTATTCTTAATACCATTCTTATACTTACATTATTATTATTATAACAATTATTATCTTACCATTATTATTATTAATATAATTATTAATATTAAATTATTATTATTAATATAATTAATTAATATTAGTGCTAATTATTACTTATTAATATAATTATTAATTTAGCAACTTGATTATTATTACTATTAATTATTAATATTACAATTATTATTATTTCATATACATCTAATCATCTACAATTATTTTATAAGATACTTATTAATATTCAATTATTATATTAAATATTATTCTTCCTATTCTTATTCCTCTTTTATTAATATATTCATTCTCATTTTCTTAATCTATCTTAACTATTCATTATTCTTTCCACATTCTTATTTACTATTACAATTATTAATTACTATTATTATTAATATTCCAATTATTATTACTTTATTATTAATATTCACAATTTTATTAATATTAACAATTATTATTAATCTTACCAATTATTATTAATATTTACCATTATTTTCAATATACAGTATTCTTACTTTACAATTATTATTACGATTACATTATTATTAACTCTTACATTATTAGTACTAATTACTATTATTATTTACTATTACTATTATTATACTATTAGCGATTATTATTACTATTCGATTATTATTACTATACTATTATTATTACTATTACTATTATTAATTACTGATTACTATTATTATTACTATTACTATTAATTATTAATATTACATTATTATTAATATTACTATTATTATTAATATTACTATTATTATTAATATTACTATTATTATTAAATATTGACTATTGATTATATTATTATTAGATTATTA
>JASPKZ010009893.1:0-34052 GCA_030220185.1 Diploptera punctata
TAGAAATGTTGAAGTATTTATTTTAAATACGCAAAATCACAGTATTATGACCTGTTAGACAATATTGTGATGCTAATGCTATTTTCTCCACAGAGTATATTACTAGTCTATGATTTTTCTATATCTATTTGGTTATCGCTAGTTGCATCAGCGTTTAGGCATTGATAAGTAAGTGTACACCCATTTTTATTAACCTTTGGTAATTTAATTTATTAATATATTTCTTAACATAGATTGGGGATTTATTGCACATATTGGCCATTTTAAATTTCATACCGACGGATAGTAATCGAGGTGAATCGATATGTGTTTCGATTGTGGGTTATCGCTGGCTCTATAAACTGTGGCGCATGCGCATCTGTTGCTCTATAAGACTTCAAAAATATTTTCACCGTTGTTTAGGCAGTTTTCCATTATTTGCGTATTTGGTAATTATTTAGTGTTCCTAGAAATTTGAATTCAGTCACTTCTTCAGAATCTCCACAATTTATTACTGTCCATTTCCAGTATATGTAGTTTACGTGTGACCATATATTGATTGTTACTCAGTGCATTGTGTCTCGCTATCGCCTATCGGATCAACATATACTAAAGCTTATTGCGATATTTGCTTCTTTACTGTAGGCTTTCAGTTCAGGCCCTTAGCCTACACAGCCGGATGCTGGTCTCACATTCAATATATTAGTGTTTATATCACAATAATCGAGCATGTGTGTATAGGTTAAATAGTGCTCTGATGTTAGGGTCGCCCACAGCCGTTTATATATAATATATATATTATATATATATATATATATATATTAACAGGAAGTTGCTACTTATTGCAGTTACCCAAATTCCTCATGATGTTGGGTGGTCACCTGGTCCTATACTGATCGAAATTCTATGAGAAAATGTCTCCTCCCATGGTTCCCGAACCACTAGCCCGTGACTCTGTATCAAGGAATCATCGTCCTTAACGGCGCGGGACTTCCGCTAGAATATATCCTGATGAAAGTTTTTGTAATTCTAAATATGGTTTATGTATTATAATTACAGAATTGTTTAACTATACATTACTTCCCATTTTTGTTTTTTGAATTTCCAAGTATCCGAGTCTTTCTGTAAGAAGTACTCACCCTAACCTCAAATTTATTCTTTTTTGTCTAGTGCATCTTATCAGTTTTAGTAAATTATTAAGTTAGGAAATGGAAGTATCATTATTTGTAAGGTCCAGTATCATTATCAAACCAACGTCATTTCTAATTAGTTTCATGAAAAGACCCCATTTTGAGAATCATTAGGCGATTCTATGCCAGGAGTCCAACTGCACGAATTGAAATAATAAAAGTAGAAAGAAAGAAAAGCGCCAATTTAAAATTGTAGTAAGTGAATGATTACCTGAGGAAAATACACGCGTTTATTTTTAAAAAGTGCAATAAATCCCTTAAGTTGAAGGAACATCTAAATTTATTTTAAAAATCTCTGTATATACCATGAAAACTTGCATTAGTTATTTTTCAAACAGAATTGTAAACTTATCCTTATGGGGCACCAGATTATCTAATAAACTGTATTGTACATTAATGTTACTGTTTACTCGTTTAATTAAACACGTGCTTAAAGTTAAAACCACTGTTCGACGGATGGAAATGCAGTCATACATCTGGTTTGTTTACATTACAATCGGAAGAGGTACAGCTGGTACTGGACTGCTGGCTCGTCCAACCAGATAAACAGATATATAGATCATAGCTTTACGTCCTTTTAAAGGGTAATTTGTTAAATTACGTAGATTTGATGCTTGAATTATAGGTTAGAGTCTGAATTTTCCCATAACATATCAATTGGCGTAATGACTACCTTATGCTTGGAGCAACTGCGCATGGAAATTGCATTTGCTTAGTTTACTTTAGCTTATATTTGTATTTAAAATAGGTCCACATTGTGCGTAATTATTTTAGCTTCACACTTGTTGTGTATTATACAGACATATTTTATTAGAATTTTTATTGAGTTCGCCTACTTCTGCGATTTACATGTTTGGATGTGAGGCCGTCAGCTGACTAGTACGCCAAGGGCCTTCAAGGGCTATTGCACCATGGAAAAAGAAGAAAACAAGTACTGGATGCGTATAACGAATTCCAAAAAGAAAGGTGATGTTTTCTATTGAGAATAGTAATACTTGGTTATCCATTACTGTTGTTCACTCATATAACCAGCACAACAACTAGTGACATGATGAAAGGAGTTCGGCGAGTGCTTTTGTATGTTGATTCTAACAATGTTTATTTTATCTAGGCTTATCGTCCAAGCTTCCAATGACAATTACATTTCTAAATATCGGTCCTTCTCCATTTCATTAAGTGTGGCATATTTTACCTTCTAAAATTATTTATATATCATATTTTTACGTTGCCTAAGTTGGTACTTTTTCTACTCATTTACTTACAACACTGTCCACAAGTTAAGTTCACAGCTGAATTGTTGACGTGTAAAAGATCTTCCGTTCAACTTAGAATCGATTAAATAATGAGCTTATGGACCTGCTCAGTAAATTCAGTCTGTGTTGTGCCTGCATAAGGATCATAATTACGGCCTATTGGGAAAATAAAAAAATTATATACTTTTTATTTGTATTTATGTTCTTATGAAGAATAAGTGGAACTGTTCTCACCTAGGTCTGCCTTTTGTGAACTGTGTTACTTTTAAATATATTTTCAAAATGCTGTAAACTTCAGATTAACCTTAATTATAAAAATAACTCGTCCTATTCTTGTTTTTTTATCATTTTGTCCATTGTTAGTTGTATTACATTTAACACAGCTTAGTTTTAACCTGTCTCCTTGTAGGCGCACGACCTCACGAGGACATGCACAAGGGATCCGAGGCAACACAACATTCACACACACACACACACACATTCATACTAAACATGGTGAATATCAGATGATGTTCAGGAACTGTTTGTGCCTTAAAGTTTCCTGATATTTGAGGAAAACCCTGAAAAAACAATTACCCTGGAATCTTGTCCCGACAGGGGATCGAACCCTGCTCCGCAGCGACACTACCCGAGACCACATTTTCATTATTAATATACAGTTTCAATAGAAATGACCACGTGTCATGGAAATAAGTTAAAACATGTAAATAATGTAAAAATACAAAATATATTTTAATTTAAAATATTCAAATAAGCACATCAGCCGTCATCAACTGAATTGAATTTCTGTTTCAAAAACTTGGTCAAGCAGCTAACCGTGTGGTTAACATAGTTTTTCAAACAAACACGCAGATTATTTAACCTGTTTCTAGAATTGATTTGACGTCAATCGAAATAAAATTTTAAAATCTATTAATTTACATAAGACATTTTTAATACACTTTTATATTTGCTTTATTTGGATGTTTCAGAAGTTAGATTGGATTCAGGATTTTCAATTTTAAGCCTGTTTATTTGAGTAATAAATAAGAAACTTAGGTCTATAATGTAGGTACACGGTCAGTGAATACAGGACGTTTACTATAGTTGACTTTATTTATTTAATTCAAGAATTATTGCGCACGCTGTAGTATAGATCATATGCAGTCTTCTCTATTCGCCTGTCTGTTCATCTCTCTTTAGTCCAAATTTGTCCTAAGAACTTTAATGTCAAATACTCGTAATCTTTTCTCGTCTCTTAAAGTAAAAGTCCAACTGGGAGAATAACAGTTTTATGTATTTTTCGAGAGAAGTTGGGACGACAAGAGTTCATCAAATTCAAAATATAATTCATTTCCACAATTGAACCTGTGTTTAATTTATTTGTGCTCCTCATTCCTTTTTGTAATTATTGTTCTTGGTTATTACACTTATTCAAAATTTTCCTCATATTTCAGCAATTGTCCATTTACTTTTTATAAAATTCTATCCATATTTTTTGTAACGGTTTATGCTTTTTTTTTTATTTTCAAGATAAGATTTATGGAAAGTGTGTACTATAAGGAGAACATTAAAATACTAAATATCGACAAAAGACGTACGAATATAGAGAAAATTTGAAACTTCCTGAAAGAAACGAGATCTAAACTTCTTGTTAGTCCACTGTTGTTGTGCTCAATTTCACTTTTCAAACAAAACTTTTGATATCCTTAAAGAACTTAGATAGGTAAACAGTAACTCTATGCGTAGCGCGTGGGAAGAGGCAATGCGACTCGATCACAGATAACAAAAATATAAACTCTACGATGCTAAATAACAGAGTTTCGTTGTGTTTTGTTTGCATTTATAACCTTATAGAGGAGTTCCATTTTTGTTTATTCATCACATCTCCCTTCACTGACCAGCTGAGCAGAGACACATCTAAAACAAAAGCAAGTTTTATTTATATTGAAACAACCTGTTGGTATGATGACGTAGTAGGTGGTAGATATTCTATCGAGTAACGTTAAGAAATGGAGACTTGAAGTAAACATCATTAAAACTAAATATAGGTTTACACGTAGAAATGCATTATAGGCTGTAGTGGAAATTGAGGGCGAATGAAAATTAGGATATTCTGAAGAAGTGGCTGAATTCAGGGGTAGCTAGGAACAATAACATTACAAACAGGAACGAAGTGCAGAAACAGATTGAACATAGGGTCAATTCTGGACATTCATGCTATTATGCATTACAGAGCCTCTTGTCGTCCCAACGTCTTTCAAAAAACGATAAATTAAAATATATATAATTTTCTTCTTCCAGTTATATTGTATGAATGCGAAATATGAACTCTTACTTTAAGAAAAAAATATGAATATTTGAGAAAAAAGGGCCAAAGAAACAAGAATAGACAAGTGAATGCAGAAGTGTAGGCTACATGATATCTATAGGAAGGCAGATATAGGCCTAAGTCTCGAAGATTGCGGTGAAGAGGACATGTGGCACAAATGGGAAGTAAAAAGGGGCATGGAATCTCTTATAGGAAAACAGCCAGTAGGTAGACTAAGAACGACATTAACCATGATATGAGGGAGGTAAATTATACAGGGGATTAGATCACAATAGGGATTTGTGGAGAGCTTATTTCCGCGCGGCCATAAAAATCATATAGCTCGCTGTTATGTATATTTCCATTCAGCTGTCTGTTCTTCTCTTCTTTGGCCCACACATTTTCCTAAGAACTTTATTCTCAAACACTCGTAATCTTTTCTTCTCCTCTCATTTCCTGCACTTCGGTCTTCCCATCTGTGATGATTTATTTATTTAATTAATTTATCCTGGTGGAGTTAAGACCCTGTTGCACTCACCAGGACAATCACAATTAACTCTGTTATTAAACACTAAATTACAACGTGACCATTAATACAATATCTAAAACAGTAACTTTAATGATAATCAAAATAAAATGTACACAAGCATGAATTGATCGGTAGTCAGTTCCTATCTAATGTGCATCAAAATAATAAAAATAGGGAGATATAATAAACTAATAATTTGTTGTTTATACAGTATTTAAAACACCATCATCACATATTTGTCAATCTTAATTAAATGCTTATAAAATAAATTATATCATTATTAAATTGTTGAGAGAATACTATCAGTGGAGGTGCATAAGTTAGTTTGTTTTTGACAATTGTTGAGTTATACAGTCTGTGACATAGGGCGGCCCATGTTCTGTCAATAATACACAGTGCGATGACGTGCTGATGGGACCGAGTGTGTAATGACCACTTGTTTACATTTGTTCTAGTGAGTTAAATTAAAGTAAGCAGAGGCCAATTAATTCAAAGAAACAGCAGAAATTCGCAACGTAATAAACAAAAGCTAATGACAAAACATGTGTTCCATTAATTAACACTAAGAAATTTGGAAATTTTGGGTTAAAAGTAAATATCAACAAAATTAACTCTATGGTCACATATTATATAGGCCCTAATTGAAATGGACAGTTAATGACAAATGAAACAAACTTTGAAGAAGTGGCTGAATTCAAATACCTAGTGACAATTATTATAAAAAATGAGATCCACATAGAAATTACACAGGCTATTGGTTCAACTCTCAAAATGCATTCTATTATGCATACAGGGACTCTTGTCATCCTAATTTCTCTAAAAAATGAAGCTGAAAACATATAAAACTGTTATTCCCCCAGTTCTATTATATGGATGTGAAACATGACCACTTACTTTAAGGGAGGAGAAAAGATTACGACTATTTAATAAAATTGTAAGGGAAATTTTGGACCAAAAAACAGACAGGTGAATGGAGAAAACTATATAATAGTGAGCTACAAGATATGTATAGGAAGCCAGATATAATAAGAACAGTTAAGTCTCGTAGACTGCAATGGACAGGACATGGAAGCTTCTTGCAGGAAAACTAGAGGGAAAACATCCGGTTGTTAGATCAAGAATGAGGTGGGAGATTAACATTAACCATGACATGAGATAAGTAGTATGATTGTCAGGAGAGGGATGTATGAAGAGCTTATGTCAAGCGCGGTCATGAACCTGCGGGTTCGATAGTGCCAGTGCGTTAGTTAGTTATAAGCTTTGCAGACGAAATTGGTTCTTCTTCACGATCAAATAAAATTGCGTTTTATTTATATGCTGTTCAAAATCTATCACATATTTTAGATTAGATTATTAAGTAAACATACGTCCGTGTTTTAAGACACAGCCAACTTGATGTTTGTTCAATGTATCACCCGTCTCGACTCTACAGTGTTCCTGCTTCCACACTCACCACTCATGACACAATTTATTTGGACTAAATCCTCTCTTAGGCCTTATTCTATCCTAAGTTGAGACACAGGCTCGGAGTCATGTGGAAGTACATGAGCGTGACCGCTACAATCACATATGTTAAACACCTTGTGGTTTGCTATTCACCTAACATGAAATGAGCTGAATGAAATTACATGATACGGGAAGGTAGAGGAGTGGAGAATGTTGCAGCATGCGCTAGCCATGTGTTGCACAGCACGTCTGTTTGATAACAACAAGATCTCTGCAGTTACGTTTATATGATGCAGTTTGTAAATAATACTATTGCTGTTATTATAAGCAATTTATTGGTTTGGAATTGCAAAATGAATAATTGCAGATTTCTGATTGATCTCAGATATTCCGTGTAATGTAAGCAGTAGGCCTATTTACCTTTTAGAATGTTATAATTGAGCGGTTCCGTGGACTAACGGTTTAAGTGCAAAAACATAGTTTTGAGTAAACTGAAATACGATATTATTTGTTGTGTGTTCCTACGACAATCCATCAAACTTTGAAAGTATATAGCATTCCTTAAACAAAAAAATGAAACGAATTGTTATTATTGAAATATATTATTTAAAAAATGTTAATTGCTACTTTCTTTTTAAGTTGTTAATTCACAGAATATCAATAAATGTTTTTATTGGAGAATGTTTTGTAAAATAAGAATACAGACACTTTGTTAACTTTCTACTTTAGCGCACAATAACAGAAATGCAAAAATAAACATATCCTTTGGTACTGCACTCTGAAACTAACGTATATACAGAAAAATAAATAATAGTTTTAAAAAACTAAAAAAACACGCTTTATTAGAAAACCGAACTAAAAAAATTAAAAATAATTATAATTTCCAACACGCTGGGGATAAATAATTTTCCCATCAAAAGCGTGGGGTGCTGTTTACCAATTAATATATTTGATAATAAACAGATATTGGTAAAAGTAAAGTCTCTAAGAAGAAAATGTAAAAATCATAAAAAGCACCCCACGCTTTTGATGGTAAAATTATTTATCCCAAGCGTGTTGGAAATTAAAATTATTTTTAAATTTTTTAGTTCGATTTTCTAATAAAGCGTGCTTTTTTAGTTTTTTAAAACTATTATTTATTTTTTATTTTTTAGTTTTAATATTTTACAGAATAAGATAAAAATGTAAATATCTTTAAATCCGTTACTATTGTAGTATGAGCTAAAAGTAATACTCTTCTAAAACAACCTCCCAGCTGGATTTGAACCAGCGACCTATGAATAACAGAAATTATATACCATTAGAGTTCACTGCTCTACCATCTGAGCTGTTACAACGATTGACTAAACAATCGACAACTCCGCAACCTATTATACCAGTTTTCATTTTTTTGATTTTCTGATGATTGATGATTCTTGCCTGGATTTTAGAAACAAAATATGACATTATTGTATTGTCACGGATCCTTTACAAGTACACAAAGTTTCAAGTCGATCCAATATTTCTAAGTGGGTGAAAATCGTGTTAAAAAATTCCGTTACATAGATACAAAGACACTTCTTTTTTGATTTTCTGATGATTCTGGCCAGGATTTTAGAAAATAAATATGAATTTATTGTATTGTCACGGGTCCTTTACACGTATACAAAGTTTCAAGTCGATCCAATGTTTCTAAATGGGCGAAAATCGTGTTCAAAAATTCCGTTACATAGCTACAAAGACACCTTTTTTATTTTCTGATGATTCTGGCGATGATTTTAGAAACAAAATATGAAATTATTGTATTGTCATGGGTCTTTTACAAGTATACATAGTTTCAAATCGATCCAATGATTTTAAGTGGGCGAAAATCGCGTTAAAATTTCAGTTACATAGATAGATATAGGTCAAGTTAATGTAAAGCGTGTAAAAAACTTTAATTAATTTTGTATAGGATGTTAATTATATAATTTTTTACCTGGTAAGTCGGTCGTCTTCAACTAAGTTGTTAAACATCTTCAAGTTATTCTAATATCGAGGCCTTTCGAAAAAATGTTTCATTTTCTGCGTTTTAACTGGAACTGTTCCAGTTAAAACGCAGAACATGAAACATTGTTTACGAAAGGCCTCCATATTAGAATAACTTGAAGTATAACAACTTAGTTGAGGACGACTGACTTACCAGGTAAAAAATTACATAATTAACATCTTATTACATAACCTCAACGGTGCTTTAACATGAATTTCAAAAGTGTTAATTTTGTATAGGTTAAATTAAAAAATATATTAATAATAATAATAATAGTATAATAATAATAATAATAATAATAATAATAGTAATAATAATAGTAATAGTAATAATAATATAATAGTAATAATAATAATAATAATAATAATAGTAATAATAATAATAATAATAATAATAATATAATTTTTATAGTAAGCCCATGTTTTCCCTTTACAGAGAGGAGTTTGAACCATAGTAATTTAGTTACACTTGTTTTCGTATAGATGTCATTTGAGTGGTCCGTGGTGAGCTTTCCGCCTCATTCTGACATCTAGGAAACCGAGGTAGTACTAGGACGTGAAAATTCGCTAAATTTTGCTTAGAGGCCTTTTCATTCAGGCTTAAGGATTTTTTACGGGCCTGAAAATCTTCAGACTCGGGACCCACTGCTTAAAATCCCTCTCGGAGGACTTGCTCCTTGGATTTTTCCGTCCTAAAAAATCCATCGACCCCGGCCGGGTTTGAACCCGCGACTCTCGGGACCAGAGGCAAGGAGCAGAACCACTAGTCCACCGCGGCCGACATTAATAATAATAATAATAATAATAATAATAATAATAGTAATAGTAATAATAATAGTAATAATAGTAATAATAATAGTAGTAATAATAATAGTAATATATAATAATAATAATAATAATAATAGTAATAGTAACAATAATAATAGTAATGATGATGAGGACGATGACGACGATGACGACACGACGATGATATTAATAATAATATTAATAATTAAGAAGAAGAAGATTTAGAGAAATACAATATCGATAAGAAACTAATTCAAATTATTAAACAAATTTATAAAGATGACACGGATTATGTTAAAATAGGAAGTATAATATGTAATCCTATAAAAACTACAAAGGGATTCAAACAGGGTACAGTCTATCACCAATTTTATTCGATATTTAAGTAGAATTTACATTAATGAAATGGAAACAAAGCTGCAAAGGTACGGGTATCCTAAGAGGCAACAGATTTTTGCTGATGATCTGATGATCAACTGGTTTTAGCGCAAGACAATTTGATATGTAATTCATGACGAAAAGGTTGAAAAACACATATGAATCAAGGGACTCTCAGTAACTTTACAAAAAACAGAATATTTGGCAATCAATAGCAATGAAAGAGAAAATTTAGCACTGGAAGAAGGATTTCAAATAAAGCAAGTGAAACAAACTAAATATTTGGGAATAATTATGGATAACGTTTAAGATATAGGCAAAGACAATACAAAGCAGAAGAATTGAATTGAGTAGAAAAATGTCATCGTTAAATTCAATATGGTGGGATAAGCATATTTGGAAAGACACAAAAAAAAAATTGGTGAAACATTGGTGAAATCTGTTGCAGTGTATGGAAGTGAGGTATGGACAATCAATAAGTACTATAAGAATAGGCTAATAGCTCTATAAATGGATTATTTACGCAGAAGTGCCAGAAAGTGAACATTAGAACATGTCAGAAATAAATAAATTAGAAACATAATGGAAGCAGAAGAAAACATAATTGAAAGAATTGAAGAGAATGATTTAAAATGGTTAGGACATGTTATATGAATGGAAGACAACAACTATATCAATGGCAACCGACCAGATAGAAGAAAAAAGGAAGACCAAAGTTGACATGGAAGGAAAGCATGAGGATAGCTATGCAAGCGAGAGGTTTAAGCATTGAAGATATGCCCAAGGTCGTAGGCTTTGTAAATTTGGCGCGGGAAGATGGCAGCAGCTGCAAAAAACCGAAGATAGAAAGAATAGAGTAATATTATTAATGATAATAACAATAACAATAATAATAATAATAATAATAATAATTTGTTGCTATTAATAATATTGATGTAAATAATATTGTAATAATAATATTCCATCCATCCATAGTAATTCTGCCCAAAGGCGGGTCCTTCACTGCAGTCATGGCATTTTCATGCTATGCCTTGCAGCTTTACTAGGGAATTATAGATGTGGTAGCTTCCCGTTGCTTTCCACACCGGTGAAGGTTGATGATGATGATGATGATAACGATAAGGATGATGATGACCATATGATTTCGGGGACCGTTTGGGTCTTAACGTTTTCCTGACATTTGTGTTACAGGTGAGGAAAAACCCCGATAAAAACATCATCCTGAAAAACTGCCCCGACCGGGCATTGAACCCGGGCCGGCTGCGTGACAAGGCAGCACGCTACCTCGAGACCACAGCGGTGGACATAATAATATTAATAATAGTAATATTAACGTTAATAATAATAATAATAATAATAATAATAATAATAATAATAATAATAATAATAATAATAATAATAATAATAATAATAATAATCATCATCATCATCGTCATCATCATCATCATAAATTCTTAATTTATAAATATTTTACCTGTAATAATGAAAGAACTTCTTGCGAGGATATTAAGGCCAGCAACTACTGTATTTGATTTTAAGGATCCCGTAGCTGTATTCACTGAAGTGCTCTATTCGTTCCGATCTGTAGCCAACTGTATCCTCTTCATTCTGTAGTAACCAGTTTGATACATGTGTGTAAGTTTATGGTGAAATTTCACTACAGAAACACCATAATTGCTGTGTAATTCCAACTGTATCCAGGAATTTAACCTACTTTAATAATAATTTACTCTTAATGTTTAATAATTTGTGCAATTTGACTACAGCATGTAATTTCCTGATAAAAGGAAATATAACTTAAATTACAGTCATCAATACAAACTCACCTTGTTATTAAAAAAAATGAAATTTGATCTTGCGAATAATGAAGAGAGAGTTTTTTATTTCTTATCATTAAGTCTACAATTTATTTTGTTCACATTAGTTTCTAAACAGTAACTAAGTTATATGTTACAAATAACAGAACGTAGTAGAATGGTTTGTAATGTACACCCTTCGACAAAAAAAATGAGTCATCTCTTGAACGCACATTTCTTCTAAGTCTTACGCGGCACAGCGCTGGGTTCAAACTAGGAAACTAGTCATAATTGTGCAGTCCCTGAGCTACTGTGTTATGTGGCATGAACTGAAGACTCTTCTTCGTGTCCCGATAGCTGAGCGGTAAAGCACGCGGTCAATGTTTCTATTAATGAAGATCGCAGGTTCGCTTCGATTACACAGTTTTTTTCGTGATATTTGTATTAAAACGTTTTATGAATTAAATACATTTTATTTCGACATTTGAATTAATCTATACTTTTTATGTTCATAATTTGTTTACACTGTTGAGGTTATAACAATGTTAAATTATATATTTTTACACGTTTTATATTAGCTTGACCTGTATCTGTCTATGTAACGGATCTGTATGTATATAACGGAATCTTTGAACACGATTTTCATCCACTTAAAAACATTGGATCGACTTGAAACTTTGTATACTTGTAAGGAACCCGTGACAATACAACAATTTCATATTTTCTTTCTAAAATCCTGGCCAGAATCATCAGAAAATCAAAAAAAATGAAAACTGGTATAATAGGTTGCGGGCTTGTTGACTTTTAGTCAATCGTTGTAAGAGCTCAGTTGGTAGAGCGGTCAACTCTAGTGGTAGATAATTTTAGTAATCCATATGTCGCTGGTTCAAATCCGGGTGGGAGGATTTTTTTTTTTAGAACAGTATTATTTTAGCTCATACTACAATAGTATCGAATTTAAAGATATTTACATTCTTATCTTATTCTGTAAAATATTAAATCTAAAAAATAAAAAATAAATAATAGTTTAAAAAAAACTAAAACAACACGCTTTATTAGAAAACCGAACAAAAAAATAAGAATAATTTAAATTTCCAACACGCTTGGGATAAAATTGAAGTGGTCAACAAAAAAAATCATCTCCAACACATATTGAATAAAACTAGAGTTACCAACAAAAATAAAATAATTTTACCATCAAAAGCGTGGGGTGCTTTTTATGATTTTTACATTTTCTTAGTGACTTTACTTTTACCAATATATGTTTATTATCAAATATATTATTTGATATAGAGCACCCCACGCTTACGATGGTAAAATTATTTTCTTTTTTTGTTGATAACTCTAGTTTTATTCAATATGTGTTGGAGATGATTTTTTTGTTGACCACTTTAATTTTATCCCAAGCGTGTTGGAAATTGGAATTATTTTTCATTTTTTTGTTCGGTTTTCAAATAAAACGTGTTGTTTTAGTTTTCTAAAACTATTATTTATTACTTTTAATATCATCATCATCATCATCCAGGGATTAAGCTTGTTGGCTCGTTCCGGTTTCACGAAAATAAACAGAAAAAAAGTGAAATCAACTCATTTAATTGTTGCGTCTCTTTTAGTTAGAAAATGTTGAATGTAGAGTAGGATGATTTTAATTTTTTTAAACCTGTGATGCGGCAATTCTCTGACGTAGAGAAAACAACCGTAAGATTATCCGGGAACAGTTACTTGTTAGTTAGCATGTTTATGTAATACAAGATAAGATCGCCACACGTGTTCTAACTTCTCATTGCACGCCACACGTCACTTTACACGTTGTTAGTTTTAGATTGTATTCATTAAATGCAGAGTAATTATTTATGTTGGAGTGTGACTGGTGATGGGCTGATAGTATTCTAAAATAGCATCCAGCATCGTGAGGAATTTGGGTAGGTACAACAAGTAGCGGCTCCACGTTGAGAAAACCAGCTATAACGGCTGGTGGACCAGATATGCTGACCACATGTCACCCCTACACTGACTGGATGATTAACACATGTACAGCCTTTGAACAAAATGATGGCGCAACTCTTGATGGTGGAAAGTTACAAGTTTTGAAGAGCGATTCACACGAGTAAGTTGTTACACGTGCTGTCTCCTTTGAGGCCAAATCCGGCGGCATAAGATTCATACCAATCGTTATTGAAACAATTTGAACAAATAAATTTATTAATTGAATTTCTAAGTTAAGAGAGTTATCAGATGACTGAAAGCAAGTAATGGTCTCTTAAACCAATCAATAGTAAATTAGCGCTTACTTCTGTTGCAGTATTTGTACCGTTCGCTTCAGTAGAGCAGTCGGTAAGATGCTATCTTGCGATGAAGCAGGCCCAGGTTCGATCCTGGCCAGGATTTTTTTAAATAACGTCGTTACTTACTTACTTACTTACTTACTTACTTACTTACTTACTCACTGGCACTATCGAACCCGTAGGTTCATGGCCGCGCGGACATAAGCTCTCCATACATCCATATCCTGAGCCAATGCTTTCCAATCATTCCCTGTATAATCTACTTCCCTCAAATCATAGTTAATGTTGTTCTCCCACCTCATTCTTGGTCTACCAACTGGGCGTTTTCCTTCAGGCTTTCCTACAAGAAGTTTCCATGCACGTCTTTCATTCCCCATACGCGCAACATGTCCTGCCCATCGCAGTCTATGAGACTTAACTGTTCTTATTATATCTGGCTTCCTATAAAGACCATGTAGTTAATTGTTATTTAGTCTTCTCCATTCACCTGTCTGTTCATTTCTCTTTGGTCCAAAAATTTTCCTAAGAACTTTATTCTCAAATACTCGTAATCTCCTTACCTCCCTTAAAGTAAGAGTCCATGTTTCGCATCCATATAATATAACTGGTAGAATAATAGTTTTATATATTTTCAGCTTAACGTTTTTTGAAAGGAGTTGGGACATGAAAAGTCTCTGCTATGCATAATAACACGCATTTCCAGAATTGAGCCTATGTTTAATTTCTTTGTGCATCTCATTCCTATTTGTGATTATTGTTCCTAGGTATTTGAATTCAGCCACTTCCTCAAAATTTCCCTCATTTGTCATTAGCTGTCCATTTCCATTATATACTGAATTTCTACGTGTGACTATACATTTAGTTTTACTGATATTTACTTCCAGCCCTAATTTCTTAGTGTTACTCAATAGTGTATGCGTGTTGGCCTTCAGTATCTCCACGCTATCGGCCAGTAGTACTACATCATCAGCATAAACTAACAGCTTATTAATACCATTGAGTTGTAAGCCTTCCTCATTCTCTACAGATTTAATGGCATGCTCTAGTACAAAATTAAATAGTAGAGGAGATAGTGCACCTCCTTGCTTCAACCCATTCTGGATTTCAAAAGTGTCTGAAAACTGTTTGCCTACACACACCCTACTCTTTGAGCCATTTAGACACATTCGTATAAGTCTAACTTTTTAGGAATTCCGAACTCCAGCAGGATAGTATATAACTTCTCCCTCTTAATTGAATCATATGCTTTTTTGAAGTCTACATACAGTTGATGTACAGTACCATTATATTCCCATTTCTTTTCTAAAATATGTTTTATACTAAAAATCTGATCTGTTGTAGATCTGTTTCTTCTAAATGCACATTGATGATCTCCTAGAATGTCATCAATATAAGGAGTAAGTCTGCTGACTAATATATTTGTTAGAATTTAGTACAAAGTTAAAAGTAATGAGATGCCCCTGTAGTTGTTGCAATCAGTTTTATCTCCTTTCTTATAAATTGGTACAAATTGATTCCTTCCATTCATCTGGAAGAAACGTCGTTATTTTTTATAATACCTACACGTTACCAGGCTACGTTATAATTTGTATATATAGGGAAATTCATTTATTAAAGGGAACAACTCTATATAAATAATGTCATTATACAAGTATGTCCTGGAGTATTGCATCGCTTCATACAAGACAGTTTCTAGCAGGGAATGATTGTGATCTAGTGGATGAGCTTATATTACCCATGCAAGAGGTCGCGTGTTCGATCCCGCTGTCATGATTTTCTCTCTCTCTCTCTCTCTCTCTCTCTCTCTCTCTCTCTCTCTCTCTCTCTCGTCCTTATCTCAATTAATTTTCTTTGTTTTGTTTTATTGTTTTTGCTTTATTTTATTTACAGCATTTTCCGCACTACTTATATACGCGAAATTATTTTCCGTTGCACGACACACAGCCAAATAGAACTGATTTTAGTTTCTGAAATAGTTGTATACTTGCGAACCAAACAACTGACATCTGGTCATGCGCAGTGACTTCGTTCTCGGACTTGGAAAATTAACTGTGCGGCAACAATTATTTCAAAGGCTGTACATGTATTACTTTCCTATACTTTAAATGAGAGCTTTGGCGCTGGATTTTAGTGCCTTGCAGTTAAAAGGCACTTTTTTTTTACATGGGCTTTGTACATCACGTGCTTCTGTGGAAGAAGTGTAACTCTTGCACCATGGAGATATTCCATAAACACCGCCTTACAGCTAAAAACGGCAAAACTAACTGTTTACAAACATGTTTATTGATAACACTAAATGTCGTCAATATCTAGCTACTGAAATAAAGCGGTTGACAAACCGAGGAGGAAATTATACCCAACTGCTTTCTTTTAGTATAGCCTATTTATATATAGACATCCGAGCTAAGTTCACAAACTTGCATAAGGTATTATTCCGCGGACTCCATCTATTGGGGAACTGTGACATTACTTTTACCCACCATATGACTGAATTGTCTGTGGAAGTGTCCATGATAGAAATGTTTTACATAGGTCACATGATATTTTAGGGGAAATAATACTGAATGCAAGGTAAGATGACGCCAATAATTAGTAACTTCCATCTCTTATTTATTCATGACCAAATATTATATATGGATCTGCCTAACCAGAAATTTACTCTTTTTTTCCATATATATCATTTATTTAGAATTTCATTAGGTCTACGAGCAGAATTTATGATCCATGCTGACTCGCCTATAATTTAGCTGTTATTTTCACAATGTAGGATTTTTTTAGTAAACTGTTTGAAAACATTCAAAATAATTTGTTTCTCTCCGCTCTTCAAAGGTTTTCCATTTTGATGCTTCAAACATTTGTAGGAAAAGCAGCCAATGAAATAATTGAAATTCTGAAGTTTCTACATTATGCATGCATAAGAATGTTGATAATGATTAGTCCGTTCGGTGGGATCATGAATCTAGGCAAACCCCTTTGTTTTTTTTACAGGAGTAGGCTATATGCCAGTACCGGCCGGGTTTCGACTTCTCTCTTCTCTTCATCATTCTTCCTCGTACAACACACTTTATACTACTCACAAACACATAAACATACACTCATCCTACACACTGTACAAGGATACTTCTAAGTAAAATGGCCTGCCGAAGTGGTGTGTAAATTGAAAGTAGATCACATAAACGCCAGAGCGGAAACCGACGGACGATAAGAGCAGTGGCCGGCATTATGACACACAATCTGTTCAGATTTCAGAACACTTACTGCTTGCCATGTGAGGCAACATTAACTCCACGGCGCGAAAAGTCTTGAAGGCATTAGGCCTACCAGCCGGCTGCTGACGATCCAGTCGTTACCAACCTGAGCCGCTACTTATTGTAGGCATCCAAATTCGTTACTATTTGGATGAGAGCAAGGCATCATGCCTGATACTGCTCGGCTACGAAGCGGAAATCTTGAAATAACACTTATATAATACAGGACGAATCCAAACTCTGCTGAAAAAACTTTCACAAGATATGTGTTCTGGGATGAAGCAGGGCTGATAACTTATTTTGTGCCGATTGTTCTGAAAGACGAGAGCCTTAATCGTCTTCCACCCCAAGCACCTGCTAAGCCAAGATTGTAGCACAGATAATACATATTGAACTCTGTACGTGGAGCCAACACAAGACAAATTATTACGAGTTTTATTTCTCATTACACTGTGTTGAAATGATGACTTTTAGCGCATATAAACATTTGTTTTACTCGTAATATACTTCATTTTGACTTTTTCATAAGTAATGCCAAGAGTGATTTCCAATTTATCTAGAGAATTTGGAAATCAAGAGTAGCATTAGTTAGGACTATTTAACGAATAAAATTAAGCTCTTTACTAAAAGCCTGGTTTTTTGCATATCTCATGATGAAAGCCATGTATAGAGAATCGAGTAAGTACATGCCCTGGGTCAGGGTTCGCCCATGTTCGATTTATCATTGCTTCTGTGGCGTAGAAGTCCGAATCAATCTCGCTTCTTTTCCTCACTCTTTCCGCTAGAAGCTCGTCATAATGAATTGTTACCGGTAGCTGTAGCGATATCCTCAGCTCTTCTATTAGAAATGGTTGCTGTGCCAGTTCATATACAAGTCGAGATGGAGTTGTTTTTTTTTATACACGAGAACTCTTTTTAGGAATGTGGCTTTAACCTTTTTCAAGTTGCTTTAGATCGTCTTTTTCTTTAGGTATTTCCATATTATTTGCAGGCCATAGACGAGTATTGGAATAATCTTTGCGGTGAATAGCTGTTTTGCTGTATCTAATGACAGTCTGTTTATGTATTTTATGTCGTTGATGCCTCTTATGGCTGCGACAGCTTTTCAGTTCGTGTTTGCTGAAACATGTGCCCGTTGTTTGGAAGGTTACTCCAAGATATTTGTATGACTTTTTGTTTAGTGGATCTTGTCCATAATACACCATTTCGTTGTGTTGAGACTCTTCCTCCCTTTCTGAAGACCATTTGCATTGTCTTGTTTTTATTTATGTGGAGCCCGTTTTCTTCTGTCCATGTTATGAGGGTGTTGAAACTTTCCTGTAGATATCTGTGCTTTGTCGCGCATAGGACCATATCATCTGCGTACATGTATATGGTAGCTTTATTGTTTGCCATCTTTAAAGCATGTGCGATGTCTGCAGTTTTGATGTTGAATAGCAGAGGAATTATAGGATCGCCTTGAAGAACTCCATTTGTTTGTATTATAGGAGCCGATGTCGTTACGTTATCGTTTATGATCACTCTATTGACTGTCATAATACATCTGATGATGTGTGACAAATAGTTGTCTCCACTTATCGTTTCGAGCTTCTTCAATATAATCTGTCAAGTAGATCAAACGCTTTTGTGATGTCGATAAATATTGTGTACAGTTTACCTTTGGGGTGTGTGAGTGATATTCTGGATGTCTGTCAACAGGTTGTTTATGGCGTGTATGGTGGCTCTTCCCTTCCTAAAGCCGAATTGTTCCTCTGGGATCGCGTTGTCTAAAAGGTCGTATAGCCTCTTTGTCAGAATCTTTGAGAATATTTTGAATAATGAATTCTCCAGTACTATGCCTCTGTAGGCCTAAGCATCTGGTGATGATGTAGGGCCTTTGCCTTTGTAAAGGATTTTGATTGTTGAGTGTCTCCACTTTTATGGTATGGTCCCGTAATCTAGGCATTTGTTGAATAACTGGGTCCATGTCTGTACTAGGTGTGGTGCCGCCAGTTTTAGGTGCTCGTTGGCAATTCCGTCCGGTCCTGCGGCCTTCTTATTTCTAGTTTCCATTATAACTGCTAATATTTCTTGCTCCGTAACTTTTGTGGATGTTGGGTGTTGCTTGTAAGGTGTAGGGAACGCCAAATCGCTTCTGTTCTGGTTTAGAATATCACGAAAGTGGCCTACCCAAGTCTGCATTTGTATCATGTTCGGAAAGTAGAGTCTTGTTGTTTTGAGGGCCGTAAAAGGATCGTCCATTGCCAATTTGATCAGCTGTTTTGCTTCCTTTTCATATTGTACATAGTTACCATCACCAAGACAATTCATTTCTTTATATATATATATATGAATATATGTATACAAATTTAAATGTGTAAATTTAAAATTTCAATTTATAATGAAAAATATTTTAGCAAGGAATCATATATTCCACACCATTCATTTAAATCTTTTTATTTTGTTATTTTTTTATGTAGGCCATATATAGAGATAAAAAAGAAAAAAGAACAAAACAATTTAAATGAATGTGTGGAACTTATGATTCCTTGCTAAAATATTTTAAATTATAAATTGAAATTTTAAATTTATACATTTAAATTTGTATACATAGGCCTATATTCATATATAAAAAAATTGTCTTCGTGATGGTAACTATGTACAATAAATTTATAAACAACCATGCCTTGAAAATAATCTCACAACAGGAGATTCAAACGTCCACACAATAAATGTATGTTTTGACTGAGATAACGTTTATTTTTTTTGTAATTATAATATTAATTACTCTCAGTGAAAAATAATTAAAAAGTAGTCAATACGGCTACTGTCTGGTACATATGCTCTTTCACCAATAAATATATGAAAACAGATTAGGTCCATTGTGAAAATACTGTACGTGGTAGAAGAAAAACTAAGATCAGTTCTGGAATCAGTATAAAAAAGTGAACTAATACAACATATTGGTTTTCAGTCATCTGATATCATGCAGACTAGTGTAATCGAATAATTGTTAATGCTTTATTTTGAGAGAAACAACCACTAAAGAATACTCTGGAAAATACGAATTAAAAAAATGTATGTACCTATAATGGCGTAGCCCAAATAGTGGACTTCTTCCAAATACTTAAGAATCGTACTGAATGTTTATAGAATCGTTCGAAAATGTTTAAAATATACAAAACGTTACCTAACGTTATTACAAATGTTAAAAGTGTGTAGTGCAACGGTGACATAAGAATGTTGAATAGGAAATCGTAATCGACAAACTGTAGACCTCAGCCTCTAATGGTAAATGTACTAACCTATTGTGTAAATAAATATAATACCAACAAATATTTGCGTAATTTGTAAATATTTAAAAATCGTAAGAAATATTTATAAATGTTTCCAAAATGTTTAAAATAGTACGAAACTGTTGAAAAGTTGTTAGTGCATCAGCGGCATAAGAATGTTAGACGGAAAATTGTGTGGGTCTTAAAGCCAACCTCAGCCCCAACCATGCAGATTTTAAATTTGAACTGGAGTAAGTGAGCGACAAATAATGGACTTTTTCCAATGTAGATCAATAATTAATTAATGTAACATAACCACCCCAGGCCAACGCAAATGGAAGTGTGATGACAGGCCTAGTTTTTTCTGCCATCGCTTGGAGGCGCTTCAGTCGCTATGTCGAAAAGCAAATTCGTCTACAGTGACAGTGCAGCCAACAGACTCCCTGAATTAAATATATTTTTTTTATTATTTGAAATGAGCTGACGTACTCTTAATTTAAGTAGAAACATTATCTTGATAAAACGTTTGTTTAAACTATTCCATGTAATATTAGCTTTGAATAATTTTTATACCTAGTTTCTTTTATTTATATCAA
The DNA here is from genome assembly GCA_030220185.1 of Diploptera punctata. Classification (NCBI taxonomy): domain Eukaryota; kingdom Metazoa; phylum Arthropoda; class Insecta; order Blattodea; family Blaberidae; genus Diploptera; species Diploptera punctata. Next base: position 21,038 of record JASPKZ010009893.1, read on the forward strand.
TATAAACTGTATATTTTATTCTATTATGTTGGCTGCGTATTTTAAAATGTAGGAGCATCATGCATCAATTTTTGTTTGTTTAATTAGAAGGAATTAATTTTCTGTTAAAAGAATATTTTCTAGTAAGTATTATTAATATGTAAATACATTAAAATAAATATTAAAAAATATAAATTGGCTCATGTTTCCATTAGGTCACGGAATTTTTAAAATTCCTTAAATTACTTTTACGGAATTATTAGGTTATGGTTTTGTTTTTATTTACATTTCCTACTTTTATAACAAATTTATAATGCTTGTTACAATTCTTAATATTTTTCCTGCTCATAATACAAGATTCTTATGCGACTGTTCCATTACTTACGTGATCTAGTGGAAAATCTTCTTATATGTATGATTGTTAGCCTATATAGTGCATACAGAAAATTTAGAGGGCAAACATGCTTTTGTATAATGTTAGAAATAATACGATTTTAAGTAACTTATTTTTTTTAGTGATAGGTACATTGATGCCATATCTTTGACGTAATTATATTGAATTATTATTCTTCATCTAGCCACCTGTCATTATTTTGGGATCAAGTTTTGGATAAGATTCTCTATCTATCTTGGTTATTCCATGTCTACTCTTCCATAATTTCCATCCATTGAATTACCCTTTTCTAGACATTCTCCTTAACTTGTTCTTCAGACCTTGTCTATATCTTGGTCAACCTCTGAAAGATGGTGTTAATAGAGCGAGTAAAGTTACGTAAGACATAGCAAGCCATAATAGATAACTGTCTGCTATCGAAGGATAACAATATATTGAATTTATATATATATATATATATATTGTAACTTGAACCCCAGAATGTGTACTTGAGACTGAAAACATATTACATTAATTAAAACTTTAAAAAAACAATGAAGGAATATTTAATTATAAGTACGGTACTTGTTTTATAATTTTTCTATTTCAGCAAAAGAACTGATATTTTTAGATAGGAGAATATTTAATTTTTACCAGTTGTTTTATAGCTTATTTTATGGTTGTTCTGTTGAAATAATACGTAGGATTTCTGTATTTTTTCATGTTCATATAACTGTAGTATGTTTATAAAGATTCAAAAACTACGTAGTGTCCATTACAGTCCGTACTTTGTATAACTTTTTTTTTCTTTCTATTCAGATCTGCAAATGTCCAGTAATGCTGCTCTTGACCTCCATCTGGAAAGGGGTCATTGATAACTCAATTCACCACCAATACAGTGAAATGAATGGTTTATTGTGATTTAATGCATTGTTTGATTGAGATTATCATATGTTAAGAACAGTAAGATACCAGTAATTTTTAATTACCTTTTTTGTAAGGGACCAAATTTTGTTGGTAAAGTATGTACGGAAAGAAATTAAAAAATCTCAATGGCATTAATTCTTCATAATTACTTAAATTCTCTTATTGTTTATTATTATTATTTTGTTCATATGTCTAAAATAAATAAATGATTATTAAATGATATCTCTATTTTTATTTGAACCTTTCCATGATAACCAGGGTCATCCTGTCTTTAATTCTAAGAAAATGTAATGCAAAAAATAATGTTATTTCTAAGAAAATTTTGAACAAGAAAACAGTTTAATTGAATACTTTAAAAGAATTAATTGAATTATAAAATATTTTTCCAGTTTTATAAAACTAATCAACTGTTTTTCTGATGTTAGGAATATATTCCATGTATTGAATAAAGAGTAAGTTGAGGGTCTTGGAAATTGAGATGAAGTTCTGAATTGATATATTCATAACACATGTGAGGTTTTATTTAATGATAATTACTCAAATTTTACAGCTTGCCTCATACTTTTGTAAAACAGAGGACCAGTTTCGAAAGATGTTTCCCTTTCGAAACTAGTTCTGAGTTTTTCAATAATATGAGGTGAGCTGTAAAATCTGATTGATTAATACTATTCCAGGCATTATTTAAAATGTGGTATTACAAACGCCGAAAGTGACGACTGAGCCACCGGGGTCAACACTGATTAGTTATACTTTTATCGATAGATGGCGCAAATTGTTTTGCCGATAATACAGTAAGCTGTAATCGGTTAGTGTTTTCTGCCAACGCTTGAGATCTCTGTAGTCTAGGCATCACTGAATAACATTGGCGCTGGTCATCTCTATGTCTCTATAATGGGTTATCTCTGAACATAACTATTTCACTGCATACCCTTCGGTTCTCTATGCTGCATACCGAATCTTAGCGTGGTCACGGCCTCCTTTGACGCCACAGTATTCTGTTTTAATCGTTGTGCATTTATTGGATATCGGCGTCTTTCTTTGTTCTTTATCAAGGTATTGTATCAAATCTCTTGCTATCTTCCAGTTTCATTAATCTGTGGAAATAAAATATATGTACGCATGCCACGTCCTTTAATATGCGTTTATATTTTGTAATTTCGTTTACTTGCTAGTCGTATTTTTGTGTAAGAGCATGTATAAACAATTTGAGAAAAAATAATCATGATTAACTGGATGGTTAATCCGTAATTTGGAACACCCACTGTTAAAGATGATTTCAGCTTATCTTTATTCTATGAAATTCAATTATGTAATTACTTTAAACTTGACTCTCAATTCCATAACCTAACAACATAGGCCTACCAGTAGACATGTGCTTCAATAATGGCATAAATATATTTTATAATGGCATTTTGTCTATTATAGTGGTTTTTCATACACTGAATTTTTTTTTGTATAGAATTAATTTTTCATCATGTATCTAATGGCATACAACATTGACACAATGTTATTTGTTCATCTGATTCATTATAATGATTCTGGCTTCCGAATATTAACCGGTCTCAGATGCGAAGAGTCGGGTAGCACTTTAGGTATTCCATATCTTAATCCAGGTTTTATAGCTTGTAGGTGGTTCCAAAGGAAGACAGTTTTTTGGGAAGAATGCCGTGTCCAGGTTGGAGCCAGAATTTCACAACAGCTTCTTGTCTTGGCCAGTCAGGTGTGTTATGTATGGCGGTCTTGCAGGTTATTGTTGTGTTTATTTCTAAGCTCATGAGATATTGTTCCTTAATCTGCATCTTTATACAGGGTGAGTCAGAACGAAAAGTACATGCTTTGAGGGGTGATAGTATTGGTGATTCTGAACAAAAAACTTCTAATATACATTTGGCCTTTTCTTAACCATTTCAGGGTAATTAATGAAAACCAGGAACCGGAAAAGTGCAGGTGACACTAAATCAAGATATTGTTATCTTAAGTTTTGTTTAATTTTGTACGTTTCCATACAAAAATGTTCAAACACTCCACCACCAACTTCAATGCATTTTGTTGCTCTTGTAGACAGCTGTTGTTTCTGATCTGAGCTCATTCGTACATACCTTTACTTGAGCACGAGCATGTAAGATACAAGTGAGAAGTTCCATTCTCTGCTTGTAGACTTCACTCTTAAGCCAACTCCACACACAGTAAATAAAGGGGTAAGATCGAGTGACCTCGGTGAACAAGCAATAATTCCATGGTATCTCAGCTGTCTACAAGAGCAGCAAAATGTATTGAAGTTGGCAATGGAGTATTTGAACATCTTTTGTGAGGAAACGTACACAATTAAACAAAACTTAAGATAACAGTATCTTGATTTACTGTCTCCTGCACTTTTTGCAGTTCCTGGTTGTTTTCATTAAATTACAGTAAAACAGTTATGAAAACCTGTATGTATATGAGAAGTGTTTTGTCCAGAATCACCAGTACAATCACCCCTCAAAGCATGTACATTTACTCCTGTCTCACCCTGTATAGAGTGTAGAAGAATGGTATGATGTATATGGTTTGAAGCAGTTAAGGAGCATGGCAGCCTTCTTTCCTAATGTGTCTACGTGTTCATTGCCAAAAATCTGGCAATGCCAAGGGGTCCATGCAATACAACTTTCTTTTGGGCTTTTGGAACTTTTTTCATCATGTTATAGTTTCTGAATCTGAAGTTTCTATTAGGTCACTGAATTTTTAAAATACCTGCTGTGCTGTTATCAACTTTTATTAGGTTGAGGTTTGTTTTTACTAACATTTCCTGATATTCTAAATGTTTTGTGAAATATGCTTCGTTATTTATAGTTCTTAAATAATAGAAAATGTGGGGATTATAGCCCACCAAACCACCAGCATAAGCTTAAATGAAAAAATCGAAAAACACACAAATTTATTGCTGCATATTTTAATAATTATCTTATATATATATATAGATCACGTAAGTAATGGAACAGTTGCATAAGAATCTTTTATTATGCGCAGGAAAAATATTAAAAATTTTAACAAGCATTAGAATTTTTTATAAAAGTAGGAAATGTAAATAAAAACAAAATCATAACCTAATAATTTCGTAAAAGTAATTTAAGGAATTTAAAAAAAATCTGTGACCTAATGGAAACATGAGCCAATTCATATATTTTAATATTTATTTTAATGTATTTACGTATTAATAATACTTACTAGAAAATATTCTTTTAACAGAAAATTAATTCCTTCTAATTAAACAAACAAAAATTGATGCATGATGCTCCATTTTAAAATACGCAGCCAACATAATAGAATAAAATATACAGTTTATTATGATATAAATAAAAGAAACTAGGTATAAAAATTATTCAAAACTAATATTACATGGAATAGTTTAAATAAACGTTTTATCAAGATAATGTTTCTACTTAAATTAAGAGTATGGTCAGCTCATTTCAAATAATAAAAAAATATTTAATTCAGGGAGTCTGTTGGCTGCACTGTCACTGTAGACGAATTTGCTTTTCGACATAGCGACTGAAGCGCCTCCAAGCGATGGCAGAAAAAACTAGGCCTGGCATCACTCTCTTCCATTTGCATTGGCCTGGGGTGGCCCAAATAGTGGACTTTTTCCAAATACTTATGAATCGTACTGAATGTTTATAGAAACGTTCGAAAATATTTATAATATACAAAACGTTACCTAACGTTATTACAAATGTTAAAAGTGTGTAGTGCAACAATGGCATAAGAATGTTGAATGGGAAATCGTAATCGACAAACTGTAGACCTCAGCCTCTAATGGTAAATGTACTAACCTATTGTGTAAATAAATATAATACCAACAAATATTTGTGTAATTTGTAAATATTTAAAAATAGTACGAAACTGTTGAAAAGTTGTTAGTGCATCAGCGGCATAAGAATGTTAGACGGAAAATTGTGTGGGTCTTAAAGCCAACCTCAGCCCCAAACTTCGAGATTTTAAAATTTGAACTGGAGTAAGTGAGCGACAAATAATGGACTTTTTCCAATGTAGATCAATAATTAATTAATGTAACATAACTATTTCACTGCATACCAAATCATTAGCGTGGTCACGGCCTCCATTGACGCCACAGTTTTCTGTTTTAAACGTAGTGCATTTATTGGATATCGGCGTCTTTCTTTGTTCTTTATCAACAAGGTATTGTATCAAATCTCTTGCTATCTTCCAGTTTCATTCATCTGTGGAAATAAATTATATGTACGCATGCCACGTCCTCTAATATGTGTTTATATTTTGTAATTTCGTTTACTTGCTAGTCGTATTTTTGTGTAAGAGCATGTATAAACAATTTGAGAAAAAATAATCATGATTAACTGTTTGGTTAATCCCTAATTTGGAACACCCACTGTTAAAGATGATTTCAGCTTATCTTTATTCTATGAAATTCAATTATGTAATTATTTTAAACTTGACTCTCAATTCCATAACCTATCAACATAGGCCTACCAGTAGACATGTGCTTCAATAATGGCATAAATATATTTTATAATGGCATTTTGTCTATTTTAGTGATTTTTCATACACTGAATTTTTTTTGCATAGAATTAATTTTTCATCATGTATCTAATGGCATACAACATTGACACAATGTCATTTGTTCATCTGATTCATTATAATGATTCTGGCTTCCGAACATTATCCGGTCTCAGATGCAAAGAGTTGGGCAGCACATTAGGATATTCCATATCTTAATCCAGGTTTTATAGCTTGCAGGTGGTTCCAAAGCAAGACAGTTTTTTGGGAAGAATGCCGTGTCCAGTTTGGAGCCGGAATTTCACAACAGCTTCTTGTCTTGGCCAGTCAGGTGTGTTAAGTATGGCGGTCTTGCAGGTTATTGTTGTGTTTATTTCTAAGCTCATGAGATATTGTTCCTTAATCTGCTTCTTTATACAGGGTGAGTCAGAACGAAAAGTACATGCTTTGAGGGGTGATAGTATTGGTGATTCTGAACAAAAAAACTTCTAATATACATGTGGCCTTTTCTTAACCATTTCAGGGTAATTTAATGAAAACCAGGAACCTGAAAAGTGCAGGTGACACTAAATCAAGATATTGTTATCTTAAGTTTTGTTTAATTTTGTACGTTTCCTTACAAAAATGTTCAAACACTCCACCACCAACTTCAATGCATTTTGTTGCTCTTGTAGACAGCTCTTGTGTTTCTGATCTGAGCTCATTCGTACATACCTTTACTTGAGCACGAGCATGTAAGATACAAGTGAGAAGTTCCATTCTGTGCTTGTAGACTTCACTCTTAAGCCAACTCCACAAACAGTAAATAAAGGGGTAAGATCGAGTGACCTCGGTGAACAAGCAATAATTCCATGGTATCTCAGCTGTCTACAAGAGCAGCAAAATGTATTGAAGTTGGCGATGGAGTATTTGAACATCTTTTGTGAGGAAACGTACACAATTAAACAAAACTTAAGATAACAGTATCTTAATTTACTGTCTCCTGCACTTTTTGTAGTTCCTGGTTGTTTTCATTAACACATTGGTGACGGGCCACGGAGATCTCCGTGTTTAAATGGCCAGCGCTAGACGACGGGCCACGGAGATTTCCGTGTTTACGTTTTCTATGGTTTTCCAGCCTCTTCGCTTTTGAAGGAGCGTGCAATTTTGTTTTTTCTCATTGTGAAATAAACTATAGTTGTTTTTGTACCCCTCTCTTCTCTTTTATGAAATTGCCAACTTTACAGAAAGAGTTGTTTACAATTTTAAGACAGATGGCTGGTGAAATATAGAATTTTAGTGCCGATAGTTAGGCAATTACGGGATACGTATGTAACCTGTAAATATATGTTGCAGAGGGGAAAAATTAAAAGAAACACTATTTTGCGTTCTGGAGTCGAATTTATATATGTGGCATCATGTGTACCAGAATAATTATTATAAGTGTGGCTAAAGCTAAAAATTTGCTCGAAAGAAAGACTAGAGTTTCTGAAGCAATATAGATTAACAGAGGACTTCCAAAATCATTTGTGGAAGCAGGAAATAAACTCAAACCAGGAGAATGTGTGTTTTGAAGTAAGGGGGACCTTTTGCTACAAACATCGAAAGATAAAAGAGACGTAAGAATGGTTAGCACATTGCATCAGGCAACACGAGAATGGGAGGGGTAAGTTTGGAAAAATTGCCCTTCTGAATACTTCAAAAAAACAAGTATGGAAAAGGGTTGTAGACAGGGCTGAACCAGTACATAACATATTACTCCATCCTTAGAAAAACAGTGAAATGAAGCAAGAAAGTTGTATTGTGGCCTGTGAATTGTGCACTCTAATGCTTTTTGGGTCTATAAATTTCAAAATCCTAACAACAATATGTCAAACAGAAGTTTTTTGCTTGAAACAAGCCTCTTGTTTGGCAGTCGTAAAATTAGGAACAGATGACAGGAAAGAGGAGGGAAGACAGAGTGAAAAGGACACCATGTCAAGACCCACCAAGAAGGCTGAGACATATAGAAACATAAATTAACACCAACTGTGTGTCTGAAAAAAAAAAACTTCCAAACCTTGCCACGTTTTTAGTGAACACAAGAAAAGAAACTCGCCTCTTTTGCCCTGTGCCTTTAAATAAAGGGAAATGTTTATAACGCTATCAAACCCTCAATTTCTACTAGAAGGTCTGATGAGAACACTAATAAAGATTTACTTATGCAATATTGTTATTGACTGTAAATATATTGATGTAAAAATCACACTGTGCTAGCGCGGTTTAAAATTTAAAAGTCCATGCTACTGACAGAAATGTCCGGTCCAGCAGCGGTGGATGGAACGCACAGCAGTCGGTCACCAATGTGTTAAATTACAGTAAAACAGTTATGAAAACCTGTATGTATATTAGAAGTGTTTTGTTCAGAATCACTAGTACTATCACCCCTCAAAGCATGTATATTTCCTCCTGACTCTCCCTGTATAGAGTGTAGAGGAATGGTATGATGTATATGGGTCATTCCATGATAAAAGGGACATTTTGGTCTATTTTTTAACATTGTATATTTGTATTTAATTAATGTTGGGAAGTAAACATTATGAGGTATAATCATTAAAAATCATCGGAGAACATATTGTTTAAATAACTCACCTCATAGGATAGTTATGGCTGACGATGAACATGATTATGTTTGAAATCGCGATATCATGGAAGCATGAATCCTATGAGGTGAGTTATTTAAACAATATGTTCTCCGATGATTTTTAATTGTATATTTGTGTTTATTTTTTTATTGTAAGGTTGTCTACTCTTTGGACTTCCTGTTTCATAATAGTATTTATGTGGGAAACCTATTTCTTTGTTATTCTGGCTCGGAGAAAATAGCAGCGTTTCATGCAGATGTTATTACCCTATTTTCAGTAATTTCAAGGTAAGTTTTTTTAATTTTACAGCAATATAATATATTGGGAGTTTGTAATTTTCTTTCTCGTACTTTGATGTATGAAATACAACAAAAAGCACTTATATAGATGTTGATTGGACAGAGTAATATTAAATTTAGAATTTGCATATTAACGTGTAATGTGAGTGACAAAATATGCTAAATTATTAATTATAAAGCAATAAATGTTGATCATTTTTATTAAAAATCTGGTATTATTAAAGAGAGGTAAAGAATGTTATTGGGTGAAATTAACAACTTCCTATGAATTTTATTTATGTGATATATCAAATTATATTAAGGTAATGTGAGTGACATTGAAAAACTTACAGTATGGGGTTTTTACACATTTCAGGAGAAGAAAATTTCCTGACTTGTTTTTGGCAATGAAATAAAATTTGACATTATTGGACATTGTTTTCATTCTGTGATTGCCAAAATTCCATCAACCTCTGCTGAGAGAATGAGAAAAATTAGGCAGAAGCTTAAAGAGGAAGCTAATTATGATGAGTATAAAGAACAGCATACAATCAATGTAAGGAAATATAGAGAAAAGAAGAAAGAAAAATTGAAGAATCATAAGAAGGAGTCAAGATCTCAATTGAAGAAGAAGAAAAAAGAGAAAACATGTTGCTAGATTTAAGCATCTGAGAATTAGATTTTGGCTGTGAATTCTTTGCACAACATAGTTCTGGCATGTTCTGCTCACACATCATCTTATCTGGTTGAAATTGTATGCTAGTCAGCAAAAGAAGATTGCTGGGTCATGAAATGCTGATTGCAGGGACAGGTTGTACAATCACTTGCAGGAGAAAGTCTTTAATAATCAAGAGATTGGAGAAAAGAAGGGCGTTCAGCCAGGGTTCAGGAGGAAGGTAGTGCAGCCGATTTGGCAAAATATATACTTTCCCTGTTGCCCTTTTTCTTGGAACATTATTTTATGAAAACAAGAACAAGCAAAATTCTATAATGAAGAAAGGTTAATGGCTACATCTTCCAACTTCAAACCAAATATTGAAGTCATGCAGGTGGACTTCTCTGAAAATTTTACTTGTTCTGCACAAGATGAAATACAAAGTTTTCATTGGGTTCAACCTCAAGTCAGTTTATTTACTGCAGCTCTCTGGTATTCTGGAGAACATCATCCCATAGGCATAATGTCTGATAACCTATATCATACAAAACACACTGTGATTGCATATACAGACAGGGTACTTGAAGAAATTCCAACTGAAATAAATGAAGTCAGTATTTGGTCAGGTAGAACAAGTTCACAATTTAAAAACTGATATATTGCAGCTAGTCTGAAGGTGCTGAAACAAAAGCATAAACTGCAGGTGATAAAATTGAACTATTTTGCCACTTCACATGGCAAAGGTCCTGTGTACGGCACTGGTGAGGCTGTGAAGAGGCAAGTTAGAACACATGTCTTATCAAGAAAGTCTGAAGTTTTCAATGCATACATTTTTCTGAAGTAGCCAGAAAAGTATCATCTGTGAATATAATTCTGTAGATATAGAAGAAAGAAATCAGAAAATGAAGCTGGATAAAGTTTTTGAGGTAGCACCCCACATTGGTGAAATTTCGAAAATCCATGCCATGTCTCTCAAAAAATGAAATGGAAACTTATTTTTGTATCAAAGCATAACATGTCGAATAACTTGGAAGTAATTCTAAAGAGAGACCTGTACACAGGATGTCATAACTGCGAAAATGTGTGAAAGTGGAGCTATAAGGAAAACACTCAATATCACATTATGCTGCAATTTGTCAGTTTTCAATCGATGCTGACTATGAAGTAAAGGTGCATTTTTTAAAAAGGTGAGAGAATGTAAATTATGGTTTACTGTCAACAAGGGAGACATAGTGTTCGTTAATAAAGATCCTGAGTTGGAGTGAAGGGGTAACAGAATTTATTATAAATTTAAAATGAAAATAAATGTTGCTCAAATTTATTTATATCTAGTATCATCTGTTTTATGTATATATACACACATGTTATGTACTGATTTGTATTACATTTGTTTCATGGTATATAACTATAAACCAGTCATAATTATCAACCATTTTGTCATGTTGTTAATTATGTAATGTGAGTGACAAAATACTGTAATGTGAGTGACAGATAAAATTTGGGTTTATTCATTTCAGATTTACCACAATAAATTAAAAACTTTTGCTGTAATAACCTGTATGTCTCACTAATGTACAGCCAAAAATTGTTTTTTCCAGAACTTTTACAAGAGCAGGGAACTTCATTTTTTTGTATAGTGAAATTTATCATGTCTTTTTCCTGTAATGTGAGTGACACGTACATTTTAATTTTTTTTGTCCATTTATTGTAATTCAAAATTCAAAGAAAATATATCAAAATGTAGAGAATTTAATGAAGAATAAACATGTTTTATTGATTTTTTAAATTTACTTAGGACTATAGATTTATAGTACAATTTAAGGTGGGAAAATAGTCAAATTGTAATGTGAGTGACAGTGGAATGACCCATATGGTTTGAAGCAGTTAGGGAGCATGGCAGCTTTCTTTCCTAATGTGTCTGCCTGTTCATTGCCAAAACTCTGGCAATGCCAAGGGATCCATGCAATACAACTTTCTTTTGGGCTTTTGGAACTTTTTTCATCATGTTATAGTTTCTGAATCTGAAGTTTCTATTTGGTCACTGAATTTTTAAAATACCTGCTGAGCTGTTATCAACTTTTATTAGGTTGAGGTTGTTTTTACTAACATTTCCTGTTATTCTAAATGTTTTGTAAAATATGCTTCATTATTTATAGTTTTTAAATAGAAAATGTGGGGATTATAGCCCACCAAACCACCAGCATAAGCTTAAATGAAAAAATTGAAAAACACACAAATTTATTGCTGCATATTTTAATAATTATCTGATATATATATATATATATAATATGAAAAGAAATATGAATGCTAGAGTCGAGATTTGAAACTAAGTCTCTAAACTCTGTACGTTTAGTGCTCTAACGACCTGAGCTACCCAAGCATTCCAATTCAAACATACATTTTTCTTATTAAATGTGTATTCTCAATTCTGACAAGAGATAGTGGAAAATTGTTCCGAGTGACATCTAGTGGCTAACATAACAGTTAAGCAAATTTTTAAAGAGAATATTTACTTTATAGCAGTAATGCTTGTATATGTAGATGTTATAATTATATTTAAATATAGTTATAACATCTAAATATATGTTGATTTTTTTCCCACAAGGAATCATAGAAATGCCTTGAAATGAAGTAAGAAGTTGAGCTCAGGAAACAACTTAATTTAACTTTCCCAATACATTTTCTATGTCCTATAGAATAAACATTTGGCATGTGCATGAGTTTATAGAGTTGTTCGCTAGGTGCACATATATTTGAAGTCCTACAAAAAGTTTATAGATCTCTCGCTAGATGGCAGCACATGGCTGTGAAATCAGTTTGACCTACCTCTGAAATAAATTCCCAAGCATTAGTTAGAAATGGATGTACACTAACTTTTCCACCAGCCTACTGCTGGTCTCACATCCACATGTTTCAATCACAGAAATGGAAAATGATCAGCCAATATATGGGTGACATGTAGTGAGATTGTTGTATCCCCTCATGTTATTAACCTGAAGCTGCTATTTATTGTAGTTACCCAATTCATCACAATTCTGGGTGGGCAGCAGTTCCATGCTGACCGTAATTCCATGAGAAAATATCTCTGCATGGAGACTCATATCAGCACAAGTCCCATATCTCTACAGCCTAAACATCATGGCTGTTTCATTACCTTACATTGAGAAAAATTGATGAATTGATTGTATTTTAATGATGTAATTGACATTTTCAGATAAACTGATTATCCTGATTACCTGTTAGCTATTGAACACCAAGATCTATAAAACATGGAACCAGTATTGCAAGTAAGTTACTTTGTAAAATTATTCTTAATATGCCTTAATATTAGATTGTTATACACAGACCTGCGATCTAAACCAGTGTTAATACAACTAAAGAGAAACTTTGTCTGCACTGAGATTTGGATCTCATGAGATTTACTTTTGCGATTAAACAAATATAAGTTTGTATTTGCCCTGCAAGTTACCTGAAGAGTGCCACCACGTAAAGTTGGAAGTCATAGATTCAAATTCTAGTTGATTGAAGAGATTTGTCTCTGTAGATGTGTTATATTTCATTTCATATAATAAGGGTCCTCATAACAGGCCGTAGAATTAATTTTTCTGCGGCACAAGGTATTCATGTCGCTAAACTTACTTTTGGTGAGCTAATCAAGTATGTAAAATTTTTTCATATCCGTGATGAT
>JASPKZ010009894.1:0-40478 GCA_030220185.1 Diploptera punctata
TATATGTATTTATACTCTCCATTATTACTAGATTTCTCATAACACTGTCTTCACTGGCATCTAGGACTACTATATCCCGTAACAAATTAAGAGAATATTTATTTATAACTTTATAGCAAGTGAAGCTTATCGCTGTTATAATTAAATTCTTAACAGGAGCAATTGCAAGCTTAATATGGTTATGATAAGAAAAATAAACCTGGACGGGATTCGAACCCGGATCTCTGAGTCGTACCTCAGCGTGGATATCCATTACAACACCAGGCGAATCCATTCAAACACTTTATTTTTCTTATATATGTATTATTACTCTCCATTATTACTAGATTGTCGCGAGAACACGTGTCTTTCACTGCCATCTCAGTAGCTGACTATATCAATTAAGCAAATTAAAGAGAATATTATTTACTTTATCGGCTTGACGCTTTAAAAATCGATGTTATAATTAAATCTTTTAACATTGAGGCAATCAAGCTTAATATGTACTCGGATAGAAAAATAAATGCCCTGGCCGGGGATTCGAACCCCGGATCTCTGAGTCTGGTACCCCTCAGCGTGATATCCATTACAACTACCAGGCGAATCCATTCAAACACTTATTTTTCTTATATATGTATTATACTCTCCATTATTACAGATGTCGCGAGAACACTGTCTTCAACTGCCATCTAGTAGCTGACTATATCAAGTAAGCAAATTAAAGAGAAATATTATTTTACCTAATTAGCAGTGACGCTTTATCGATGTTATAATTAAATCTTTAACATTGAGCAATGCACGCTTAATATGTATGATAAGAAAAATAAATGCCTGGACGGGATTCGAACCCGAATCTCTGAGTCTGTACCTCAGCGTGGATATCCATTACACTACCAGGCGAATCCAATTCAAAACACTTATTTTTCTTTATATATGTATTTAACTCTCCATTATTACTAGATGTCGCGAGAACCCCTGTCTTCACTGCCATCTAGTAGCTGACTATATCAAGTAAGCAAATTAAAGAGAATATTTATTTTACTTTATAGCAGTGACGCTTAATCGATGTTATAATTACATCTTAACATTGAGCAATGCAAGCTTAATATGGTATGATAAAAAAAATAAATGCCTGGACGGGATTCGAACCCGGATCTCTGAGTCTGTTACCTCAGCGTGATATCCATTACACTACAAGGCGAATCCAATTCAAACACTTATTTTTCTTATATATGTATTAACTCTCCATTATTACTAGATGTCGCGAGAACACTGTCTTACACTGCCATCTAGTAGCTGACTATATCAAGTAAGCAATTAAGAGAATATTTATTTTTACTTTATAGCAGTGACGCTTTATCGATGTTATAATTAAATCTTTAACATTGAGCAATGCAAGCTTAATATGGTATGATAAGAAAAATAAATGCCTGGACGGGATTCGAACCCGGATCTCTGAGTCTGTACCTCAGCGTGATATCCATTACACTACCAGGCGAATCCAATTCAAACACTTATTTTTCTTATATATGTATTATACTCTCCATTATTACTAGATTGTCGCGAGAACACTGTCTTCACTGCCATCTAGTAGCTGACTATATCAAAGTAAGCAAATTAAAAGAGAATATTTATTTTACTTTATAGCAGTGACGCTTTATCGATGTTATAATTAAATCTTTAACATTGAGCCAATGCAAGCTTATATGGTAATGATAAGAAAAATAAATGCCTGGACGGGATTCGAACCCGGATCTCTGAGTCTGTACCTCAGCGTGATATCCATTACACTACCAGGCGAATCCAATTCAAACACTTATTTTTCTTATATATGTATTATACTCTCCATTATTACTAGATGTCGCGAGAACACTGTCTTCACTGCCATCTAGTAGCTGACTATATCAAGTAAGCAAATTAAAGAGAATATTTATTTTACTTTATAGCAAGTGACGCTTAATCGATGTTATAATTAAATCTTTAACATTGAGCAATGCAAGCTTAATATGGTATGATAAGAAAATAAATGCCTGGACGGGATTCGAACCCGGATCTCTGAGTCTGTACCTCAGCGTGATATCCATTACACTACCAGGCGAATCCAATTCAAACACTTATAGTGTCTTATATATGTATTAAACTCTCCATTATTACTAGATGTCGCGAGAACACTGTCTTCACTGCCATCTAGTAGCTGACTATATCAAGTAAGCAAATTAAAGAGAATATTTATTTTACTTTATAGCAGTGACGCTTTAATCGATGTTATAATTAAATCTTTAACATTGAGCAATGCAAGCTTAATATGGTATGATAAGAAAAATAAATGCCTGGAACGGGATTCGAACCCGGATCTCTGAGTCTGTACCTCAGCATGATATCCATTACACTACCAGGCGAATCCAATTCAAACACTTATTTTTCTTATATATGTATTATACTAATAATAAACGTTAAGGCCCAAACGGTCCCCGAAATCATATGGCCAACATCATTATCATCCTTATCAATATCATCATCATCCTTCACCGGTGTGGAGAGCAACAGGAAGCTGCCACACCTACAATTCCCTAGTAAAGCTGCAAAGCATAGCATGAAAATTCTATGATTGCAATGAAAGACCTGCCCTCGGGCAGAATTACTATGGATGGACGGATATTTACTTCAATATTACGTTTGTAATTATAATAACATATATTCTTATCTAAAAACATATAAAACGGAACATTAGAAATTTTAAATTTAAATTTGTTATAACGTGTAAGCTGTTTCGCTTTCAAATTTGAACAGTATAACAAGTAATAGGCCTATATTTTCAAACATTTAAATCTACGGTACGTTATGGTATTTCTAAATGTATTTAGTATTTACCTGATAAAGGAAGAGTTTGCTGCTGGTTCAAATACCGCAAATGTATGGGTTATAAACAATTTTAAATCCGTGAAATATTTCTATTTGGTAAATTCGAATTGAAACTTACTTGTTTCAATTTCACAGTCAGTGGCGTTGCTCGCAATATAAGTTATTATTGCGTGATTTAAGCTCTCTCTACAAGAAGGTCCCCGTTAGCATATTAGTTCATCTCTTACGGATAATTCACACAATAACGAATTTTGTACTTTCAGCTCATTGAAGTCAAGTTGTTCGGGTAATCAGAACGGGGTATCTAAAAATTTAAAATTTTATAATTAATAATTTTGCTTTAAACTTTTTCAACTAATCAAAGGACACAAGTTAGTCTTACTTTATTTAGGCGTGGCAGTGCACGCAGGGTTATTAGCTTAGTATTTAATAAAATTGTTATTCTATGTCGGTTATTTTTATTATATTTGGCTGCGAAACATGGGAGGAAATGAGATTACCAGTATTTGGGAATAAAATTCTTAGAAAAAAATTATGGACAGATGGAGAGAGAGAGAGAGAGAGAGAGAGAGAGAGAGAGAGAGAGAGAGAGAGAGAGAGGAGAGAGAGAGAGAGAGAGAGAGAGAGAGAAGAGAGAAAGAGAAAGAGAGAGAGAGAGAGATATGAAGGGACAGGTGAATGGAGAAAACTGAAACAACATTGAACTTAAACGGTGTTTATGTTTATACGAGAGAATCTAGATATTATAATGAGAAGAACAGGTAGGTCATGTGGCATGCAAAAAGGAAAAGAAGTTTCTTGTAGGTAAACCAGAGGTAAAATGCGAAGTTTATATATATATATATACCGAAAATGAGATGGGAGAATAACATTTAACTAATGATTTGATTGATTGATTATACAGGACGATGATTGGAAAACATTCGCTCAGTACAGAGATGTATGGAGAGCTTGTGTCCGCGCGGCGATGAACCTAGTACGGGTTCGTCAGTTTATGTAAAGGGAATATACAATATATTTATATATAACACATTTTAAGAAAAAGAAACAAATTTCTACTCCAGCCCCAAACCTTCCACAATAATAATAATAATAATAATAATAATAATAATAATAATAATAATAATAATAATAATAATAATAATAATAACTGACTAACTCACTGGCACTATCGAACCCGTAGGTTCATGGCCGCTTGGATGTAAGCTTTCCATATATCCCTATCCTAAGCCAATGTTTTCCAATCGTCCCCTGTATAATCTATTTCCCACAATCCTAGTTAATGTTATTCTCCCACCTCATTCTTGTCTACCAACTGGGCGTTTCCCCTCTGGTTTTCCTACAAGAAACTTTCATGCACGTCTTTCATTCCCCATTCGTGCCACAGGAGAGTTAACTGTTCTCATTATATCTGGCTTCCTATAAAGACCATGTAATTCACTGTTATGCAGTCTTCTCCATTCACCTGTCTGTTCATCTCTCTTTAGTCCAAACATTTTCCTAAGAACTTCATTCTCAAATACTTGTAATCTCCTTTCCTCCCTTAAAGTAAGAGTCCATGTTTTGCATGCATCCATATAATATAACTGGTAGAATAATAGTTTTATATATTTTCAGTTTAACGTTTTTTGAAAGGAGTTGGGAAGTCAAGAGTCTCTGTAATGCATAATAACATGCATTTCCAGAATTGAGCCTATGTTTTATTTCCTTGTACATCTCATTCCTGTTTGTGATTATTGTTCCTAGGTATTTGAATTCAGTCACTTCCTCAAAATTTCTCTCATTTGTCATTAGCTCTCCATTTCCATTATATAATGTATTTTTATGTGTGACCATATATTTAGTTTTATTGATATTTACTTCCAGTCCCAATTTCTTAGTGTTACTCAGCAGTGTGTGCGTGTTGGCCTTTAGTATCTCCTCGCTATCGCCCAATAGTACATATATCATCAGCATAAACTAACAGCTTATTAATACCATTGATTTGTAGGCCTTCTTCATCCTCTAAAGATTTTATGGCATACTCTAGTACAAAATTAAATAGTAGAGGAGATAGTGCATCTCCTTGCTTCAAGCCATTGTGGATTTCAAAAGTATCCGAAAACTGTTGCCTACACGCACCCTACCCTTTGTGTCATTTAGACACATTCGTATAAGTCTAACTAACATTTTAGGAATTCCGAACTCTAGCAGGATACTATATAACTTCTCCCTCTTAATCGAATCTTATGCCTTTTGGAAGTCTACGTGTAGTTGATATACAGTACCTTATATTCCTATTTATTTTCTAATATCTGTCTTAAGCTAAAAATCTGATCTGTTGTAGACCTGTTTCTTCTAAATCCACATTGATGATCTCCCAGAATCTCATCAATACAGTGGTGGAAATTGGTATAAAGGCACTGTTAGAAGTGTGAACACAAGTTATTTACTCTTTCTTTGGCATTTTTCTATCTTAACTTAGGAAGTGATTGAGTATAAAACACACACAAATAATGTCAAAATTAATTATCCATTTCCGTCCAAAAAAGTATACGAAAACTGAAACCATATGGGTGGAAATTAGTATAAAGGCACTTTGTGTGGTACACAGATTAAACCAAAAAGACTGAGCACGAAGTTTACAACTAAGTTCTAAAATGTAGTTGAACCTCCATTGTTGTTAATTACTTGGAAGATTCTCTTTGGCATTGACTTGATGAGGGTGTTTATTTCTTCCACTGAGATTGAAGCCCACTCTTCCCGAATAACATTTTTCTGCTCAGTCACTGTCCCAAACTGCCGTCCATTGAGATACACAGGCCTTGCCAGGATCCCCCATAAGTTCTCAATCAGGTTTAAATCAGGACTTCTGGCCGGCCACGTCAAAAGAGGTATTTCTTTCTTCCTGAACCACTCCTTTGATTTGGCAGACACGTGAATGGAAGCATTATCTTCCTGAAAAATTATATCTTCGCCAAATTCCTCATACATTCGTATCAATTCTGACTCCAGAAGCTGCTGAATGCAGGACTCAAAATTCGTCTTGGTGCGTATCCATGCCAGTTTCGATCTTCCTTTAAAGCAGAATGCTGCCCAAATCATAACACCTCCACCACCGAAGTTTCTACTCATTCTAACTTGCTCTTAGTACGGAGGTAGTGCTAGTAATACTGAAAGCCACCAGGCCCGTCCAGATTAAACTTCTTCTTGTCACTGAGTATTACTTTATTCCATTCTGAGGTTCAGGACATGTGTTCTTCAGCAAAAGTCATTCTAGCTGTCTTACGTTTTTTGAATTTTAGGTTCTTGTCTTTTGACAGAATTTGTCTTACTCGTCTGGCTGTTACTGGCAAAACTTCAAATCAGCCTGGTTTTGAGAAGAAAACATACTCGTACCTTTTGCTTTACGTAAAATGAGACGTTTAGTGCGCCCAGACAATTTTCTTGTCCCTCCATACTTCCCGTTTTTTCCATATTATGAGCCCAGTTTGGCAAAATTATCAATTTCGCATCTTGAAGCTCCAATTTCGTAGCTATTTGTCGATTGGATAGGCCCATCTCATTAAAGGCACTAACTCTTGATTTCTCTTCATTTGATAGAGGCTTTCCACGCAGCATTGTACGTACTGCTGACTTGTAACTGATTAACGATGCTCACAGACACGTCGTCTCCATGTAACTGCAGTGTTTTGTTTACATTTATGTCTCTGTAAGAGCCAGAAGTTGACCTGCCTCTATACCGATTTCCACCCCTAGGACAGCGTTTTCTTAGTTTTTACGTAATATTTACGTATATAATAAATATAAAATGTGGAGACCTGTATGAAATTATGTCCAAAGATAATTATATGTAATTTATGACACACATACGGTATTTGCATAAATATTTTAGGTTGTTTTACTACTAAAATTTAGTGCCTTTATACCGATTTCCTCCACTGTATAAAGAGTAAGTCTGCTTATTAATATATTTGTTAGAACTTTGTACGAAGTTGAAAGTAATGAGATGCCCCTATAGTTGTTGCAATCAGTTTTATCTCCTTTCTTATAAATTGGTATGATAATCGATTCTTTCCTTTCATCTGGAAGAGCTTCTTTATCCCAAATCATATTAAGCAACTGGCGTATCTTGTCCATCAATTTTTCTCCACCTGATGTTATCAGTTCTGCTGCGATCTCATCTGCACCAGATGCTTTATACAGCTTCAATTTATCTATCGCCAATTCAACCTCTAATGAAGTTGGTTCTACGATTAATATTTCTGCTGTCTGTAAATTATCCTCTTCAATATCCTGTTCTGTATGTACATTTAATAATTGATTAAAGTAACTTTTCCATCCATCTATTTAATATACTCCTGGAATCTGTAATCATATCCCCATTTTCATTCCTAATTATGTTTGATCTAGCCTGAAAGCCTTTCCTCTCTATCCTGATTCCCTGATATAATTCTCTAATGTTCCTATTTTTGGCATTCATTTCAAGATTATTAATCTTCTATCTCAGATATTACCTCTTTTTACTCTTTAGTACCTCGTGGTTTCCCGTCTGACACTACCCAATTGCTCCAAATTTACCTCATTTGGCTCGTGTAACCATTTTATTTTTGCTTGCTTTCTTCTCTGTACAATGTCAGCACATTCCTCATCAAACCATTTCTTGTTTTGCCTCTTTTTTAAATAACCAATGCCTTCTGATGCTGACAATTTAATAGTATCTCTTATAGCCTCCCATTCTTTATTAATATCAGTATCTTCTTCGTTTGCCACATTGTCATATGAAGATTCCAATACTTCAAATCTATTAGCAATTTTAATTTGGTATTCTTACCGCATTTCACCGTTTTTCAATTTTTTTAAATCAAATTTTTCAAAATCATCTTTAGCGTTTGTTCCTCTCATAAGCGATAGCCGTTGTCTGACTTTTACCCTGACCAGATGATCCGAATTGCAGTCTGCCCCTCTAACTGATTTAATATCGATGATGCTACTGTGCCAGCGTTTATCCACTAATACATGATCTATCTGGTTCCGAGTTTCTCCATCTGGGGACGTCCAGGTGTATTTATGAATATCCTTATGCTGAAATGTTGTGCTCTTAACGATGAGATTCTTTGATGTGGCAAAGGTGACTAATCTAACCCCATTGTCGTTACTATCTCTCATGAAGACTGAATTTGCCTATTGTTGATTTGAATCTATCTTCCCACCCCACTTTTGCATTAAAATCTCCTAAGACAATTTTCATATGATATCGTGAAAGATTATCAAATACACGTTCTAATTCTTCATAGAATTTATCCTTGATCTTGTTATCTTTATCTTCTGTGGGAGCATGTACATTTTCAATTACAAAATCATGCCGTTTACCCTTTAGAATTATGTATGATATTCTATCACTGACAAACTTAATATTTCGGATAGCGGATAGGATCCTCTTTCGGACTAAAAAAACCCGTTCCAAATTTAGGTCTTTCTGCACCCCCATAATATAATGCAAAGCTTCCTGATTCCTGGTTACCTTCTCCTGGCCATCTAACTTCCTGTAAAGTGACTATATCCAAGGTTGATTTATCTAATTCACGGGTTTAATACCTCTAGCGCCCCGCTATTGTATAATGTCCTAACATTCCATATTTCTAGGAACATGTCCCTATGTTTGAGCCTTTGGCATGGGTTCCCTGAAGTAGTCCCTGCCCAGAGAACCGAATGGCGGACTATTTGACCTCCGGAAAATTTTACTCCAATTGAACCCATGTCTGCATTTCTTTGCAGTTGTATATTTACGGTGAAAGATCGTCACTCTTTCGACCAAGGTACTTTTTTTCATCTGGCTTATCACCTTCGACCAATCCGGTATGGGTAACATCGGCAGCAATGCTACCGCTGGCATAGCTCTCGGGATCATTTAATCACACAAGCCAGTCCACCACGACAAGGTAAAGATACCATGGAGGGACAATAATAATAATAATAATAATAATAATAATAATAATAATAATAATAATAATAATAATAAATAATAATAATCATCGTAATAGTAATAATAATCATCTTTACCACAAGTTGTAAAGATGTCGGTTCCATCAGCTGGTTATAGCTTACTTTGAAGGTAAAATCTATACTTATCTGTCTATCTATCTATATATATTTGTGTGTGTGTGTGTTACGAATACACTATTATTAAGTTAAATCAATTTTTTAAGGAATTTGGCGTGTGTATTCCTCATTCATTTGTTTATGTTCTTACTAAAAAGTTGATTGTTGTAAAAAGAAGAAAATCGTTGAACTAACTAACTCACTGGCACTATCGAAGCCGTAAGTTCACGACCGCGCGAAAATAAGCACTCCATACATCACTATCCTGAGTCAATGTTTCTCCCATCGTTCCCCTGTATAATCAAATATACGTCCCTCAAATAACAGTTAATGTTATTCTCCCACCTCATTCTTGGTTTACAAAACTGGGCGTTAACCCTCTGGGATTCCTTCAAGAAACTTCCATGCACGACTTTCATTTCCCACTCATGCCACATGTCCTGCCCATTGCAGTCTCGAGACTTAAGACAAATGTCCCAAACGGTCCCCGAAATGATATGGACATCATCATTATTATCCTTATCAATATCATCATCATCATCATCATCCTTCACCGATGTGGAAAGCAATGGGAAGCTACAATTCCACAGTAAGGCTGCAAAGCATAGCATGGAAATTTTGTGATTGCAGTGAAAGACCTGCCCTCGGGCAGAATTACTGTGGGTGGACGGATATTTACTTCATATTACATTTGTAATTAGGATAACATATATACTTATCTAATAACATACAAAACGGAACATTTCAAATTTTAAATTTAAATTTGTTACAATGTGTAAGGAGTTTCGCTTTCAAATTTGAACAGTACAACACGTAATAGGCCTATATTTTCAAACATTTAAATCTACGATACGTATGGAATTTCTAAATGTATTTAGTATTTACCTGATAAAGAAGAGTTGCTGCTGGTTCATACCGCAAATGTATGGGTTATAAACAGATTTAATCCGTGAAATATATATATTTATTAAATTCGAATTGAAACTTACTTTTTTCAATTTCACAGTCAGTGGCGTTGCCCCGCAACATAAGTTATTATTGCGTGATTTAAGCTCTCTCTACAGGAAAGTCCCCGGTAGCATATTAGTTTATCTCTGATGGATAATTCCCACAATAACAAATTTTGTCTTTCAGCTCATTTAAGTCACGATGTTCGGGTAATCAGCACGGGGTATCTAATAAATATAAATGTTTATAATTCATTATTTTTCCTTTTACTATTTCAACTAAACAAAAAAACACAAGTTAATCTTCCTTTATATAAGCATAGCAGTGCACACCATGTTATTAGCTTAGTATTTAATAAAATTGTTATTCTACTGCCAGTTATTTTTATTATATTTAGCTGCGAAACATGGGAGGAAATGAGATTACGAGTATTTGGGAATAAAGTTCTTAGGAACAATTATGGACAGATGGGAGTTAGAGTTAGAGAGAGAGAGAGAGGGGGGGAGAGAGAGAGATAGAGAGAGAGAGTGGAGAGAGACGAGAGAGTAGAGAAGGGGAGAAGGAAAGAAGGAGAGAAGGAACGCAGGGGAGAAGGAGAGAAGGAGAGAGAGAGAGTGAGGGATAAAAATTGACAGGTGATTGTAGAAAGACTGAAAAAACATTGAACTCAAACGGTGTTTATACGAAGCAAGCAAGATATAATGAGAAAAAGAGGCAGGTCATGTGGTATGGAAGAAGGAAAAGAAGCTTCTTGCAGGAAAACTAGATGTAAAATGCCAAGTTTATATATATACAGATAGACCGAAAACGAGATGGGAATGATTTGATTGCTTCATTATACTTGGCGATGATTTGAAAACGTTAGTTCAGGATAGAGCTTGTGTCCCGCGCGGCGATGAACCTTGTACGGGTTCCTCAGTAAGATTTCAGATTATGTAATGGGAATATACAATGTAATACATTTTAAGAAAAAGAAGAAATTTCTACTCCAGCCCCAAAACTTCCACAATAATAATAATAATGATAATAATAATAATAATAATAATAATAATAATAATAATATAATAATAATAATAATACTAATAATAATAATAATAATAATAATAATATGAAGCAGAATCTTTCACTCCGACTTCTAGATTAATAAATTAGAATAAATAAATTGATTAGGACGTACATTATATATCATGCTAAATGTCTATTGGACTAAATAATTGTCGCAGATATATGAAACTTATATGGAATCTAATCGTGAGAACACGAGGATTTTAATTTTCATATAATTGAAGTAAAATTAATTGAATCAAATGAAGTTGATAGAAGTAGGAATAAACTATCAGTTAATAATTAACGAAACAATTTGGCAAGTACATGGTACCGCTTTTGTTAAGCGACAGGCCCTTGACGCGGCTACAAAAGAGTTAAAATTTAAGAAAACTCATTTTACTAGCGGATTACTGGACATTTCTTTGTGGACCAGTAATCCAAGATCTTAAACTGAGCTTCGCTGACAGGTCATTAACAAAGCATGATTTATGGCTGGGGAACTACAGCGTCGAGTAAACAACCCATTTTAGCGAACTCGACAAACAGCGAGGACGCGAAGCCTAGCAAACAGGCGGGAAAAGGCCACTGACCCAAAGGAGTGTCCATACAGGGAACATGGTGGATCCTTATCCAATGGAAAGACGACGATTCCTTCTTTGGAACTAAGGAATCGTTGTCAACCAATATAATAAAGTGTTGTATCGCGACAAGGTAATGACCTCATGACGACACGATGCCAGAGAGAGGGTAACGAAGTTTACCTTATACCAACAATAATTATATTAAGTTAATTTAGTTCTGCATTTCTGAGTTCAGCGTTTAGAGTTCGGCGTCCTTAGTCCGGCGGAACTCACCGAGGCGGGAGTCGGGACGACCGGCATGGCTTTAAAGTAACATAATACAAACATAACTTCAACTTGAAATTTATTAATCCGTGTTAGATCAGTAGAGGTTCCATCTGGACTCTAAAGGCGTTACTGCGGTCAATACCTTGTCCGACATCAAATGTGTCAACAATCTTACATATGTATAGTGTCCATCGATTAATAAAATATTTTTATTAAACTTCATCTCGCGTAGTCTTGCGCCGGCCAGCTCCTTGCTTATCCCTGAGAACGAACCTCAACTCTACCGATTACCAACCTGAGCAGCCTAAGATCTCATACATGGAGATATCCTTTCGGTACTCCTAGCGCCCAACATCCTTTAACCTATAACCCTATTAATACCCTCTTAAATGGCCCAGCAACGTGGAGCGCTCGAATATTCGTCTAAGTATTGGTGATAACATATCGAAACACCAACAACGTACCGACGAGAAATCATCCTACTAAGGCAAGAGATCCTGGACTGTGAAGCAGATGAATGGACCTGGAAGCTGACCTGGAGGACAAGGGACGAGCAGACAGCCCCGGAGAGATGGCAGAATAACGGTAAGAACAAAACACCAGCAAAAGGTAGAAATGCATATTTTCTTTTAAATACTCGTGTGAAATTCTAAATTACATTAAAATGGAGGGAGAACATAATGCAGTACTCACTTGCAAAATTTTAGAACTATTTACTAAACGATTCGATAAAATTATCGAGGAAGATAAACTTGAAAGAATGCAGTAAAATAAGGAATTACATAGAGAACTTAGGGCAGACATCAGATTAGAAAACGAAATACTATATGAAAAAGAAAGAGAAGAAAGTAGGCTAAGAATCGAAAAATTAGATGAGAAAATGGCCGAGTTGAAACAGGAAATTGTTTTAGAATCATCAAAACAGGATAAGAAAGTAGAAATTAAAGGAATAAAACCCGAAATTATTGTAAATGATTCGAGCGAGGAGAGTGAGTTCGAGGCCACCTCCGAAAACACAAACATTTGTGAAAATAACAAGAATGAATTAGTACAGGAAATGATTGTAAAACCAGAACAGAAATACAGGAGGAAATTAGAACTGTAGGAGTAGAAATAAATGAATCAACGAGTGATCAAACAAAATAAATCATTAGGGATCAGGTGAAAATACCTAAAGACGTGTTAATGAAACGTAAAGTAATGATTGAAAATACCGAGTGTAAATGTGTGCATGTTTCTAATTGTAAATTGTAGGAACAAGATACACCAGCAATGAAAGATCTTTTTGTAGCCGGTAGAGATATTGCAAATAAATCAAGCGTGAAATTTGAAACGCAGGTAGCTCGCAGAAGACATTTGAAAAGTAGATGTTCATTCAACAATTACTTAAAGTTTTTGACATATTTGAAAGATCCGAAGTCAGATGTATCTTGGTTCGGTGTATGCTGGTTAGAACAAAGAACCCAAGTATTTGCAAAACAGATTTTTACAAATAAACAGGTTACAAGGGAACCTTCCGAGCAAATTGCTAATAGCCAAATAAATGTAGCCACAAGGCGAAAAATTAGGCGCGATTACGATATAAATAACGCGAAGTCGCCGCAACCATACCGCACAGTGATAATGGATAAAAGCGCGAATAATCTGTTTAACTTTGACAAGAGGTTGGCCATCATGGATAACCCTAACATATTTATAATACAATCTATATTTGCTCAGTAAAGGGACAATGAATGCATGAACCAGTATGTAATCGAACCCAGGACTAATTGATCAAAGAAAATAGCTATAAGTGTAAATTAATAGAGAATAATGTTAAATAATCGCTGAAGTAAGAAAGTTACCAGAGTAATCTTGCATATTAAGAAAATAATTATAACTAAATGAGAATACCGACATATCGTGTATTTCAAATTCAATTAAAACTCAATTCAAAAGATGGCGAGATAAGGGCAGATTTTATCTAGCTAATTAATGTTAATACAAGGAAGAATGTGAATTATTGATTATTAATTAAGAGATTTTCTTTATATATATTTTTTTTGAGACAAAGGATGGTAGACAATTTATGCATACCAATCTTACAGTAATAATGATGAATGATAGATGTAGGAATTTTCAAATGGAACTGGGTTAGATTTTCATTTAATTTTGGAATTTGATAAGCAACATGGACCTGTGTAATTAAAAATCATGAGTAGTTACTTGATAAATATTATGAATAACAATAATGCTGACTATGGCGATAACAATAACATATAAAGATTAACCTTTCATTAAATAATTTTATGTGAAATGAACTCTAATAACGAATGATTTACATTTTTTTATATATACGTTTAAATATTTATTTCTTTAAACGCTCCTAATGTGGACTCTATAAAATCCATAACGTATTATACTAGTTTGGATAAAAGCGATTTTATTTCACGCTAAAGTTTATTATGATTACATAAAAATGTACTTGATTATAAAAATAAAAGACACCTAAGGCATTAATGGAATTGATGAGATGTTGAAGCATGATTTGTCTTAATGACGATCGATTAGCTAATAAACTAAATGCACGAATTTTAGTATGTGTTGAATTACATACAGAGTGATATTATTGAGAAATCGACTAGGATAACATAGGACCTCAGTACGATTATTATTTTTGTTTATACGTAAGCCAGTAGACTTCGTATAATTTTCTTTATGTGTTGTATACACGAATTAGGGCAGTAGAACCCCGAGTTTATACGTAGCAACTGGAGACTTCTATAATTTTCTTTATGTGTAGATACACAGATTTAGGGCATGTAGAACCCTCAGCAACGAGATATTTGTTTATACGTAGCTAACGGAGACTTCGTATAATTTTCTTTATGTGTTGTATACACGAATTTAGGGCAGTAGAACCCTCAGCGGTAAGCCAGTGGAGACTTCGTATAATTTTCTTTATGTGTTGTATACACGAATTTAGGGCAGTAGAACCCTCAGCGGTAAGCCAGTGGAGACTTCGTATAATTTTCTTTATGTGTTGTATACACAAGTTTAGGGCAGTAGAACCCTCAGCGACGAGATATGTTTTTATGATGCATGAAAGAGAATGATCGACGATATATAATGTTTTATGACTCTGTATTTTATGAATAATTTGTGCAAACCAGATAATATGTTAATTGATATAAAAGAAAGCGAGCTTTGCTTTGATTAATTGGAAAGACTAGAGATGCCTAATTGTTATTTAAATCAAAGATTGAGTATAATAATTTATCAAAATAATGATTAAATATCCACCTCAAGAACGCGTAAATAAGAACGCCTATAAACATCAATTGAATTTAAACGCTAGGAGCGGCAAATACAAATATAAAAATAATAATCAAGATAACCGCAGGTTATGCAAACATTTTTCATTTTATAAATAATTAATGAATTAATTATTATTGTTTGATAAACATAATAATATTTGACCAAGAATACATAATATAAATGCTAATAGCACTTATAATTAAATACTATGAATTTACGTAACAATTATTAAAATGAAAGGACATATAAAAAATTGTTTTATTTACGACCCATGTAGGAAAACAGGTCCATATACATAAATATTTATTTGATCATGTTATCTTTATTAATTTTTTTTGTTGAAATTTATTGAACGCAGATTTTTGCAAAAGAAAATACTGATTCACAGCATAGACAAAACACGTTCAAACCTGCATATCGGTGAACATGTCAAAATAATTGTAAATTTTAAATTACCTCTTTTTCTTTTGGGATAAGAATTGCCTGTGAAGTGATTTTAATACCCAGTTATAGGTCGCGCAAGGGATTTTGAAGAATGTCCTTGACCGTAAATCCAATCGGAGAGCCTATCCAGACTGCTCAGCTGTGAATTCTCTGCCTGCCACGCGTACAAACAAAACAGTTCATCTTACAAAACATGTACAGTCCATAGAGAATTATAGTGAGACGCGGATGTGTTGATTTTATATTTTAAACCGTAGACTATAATTAAAATATTTTGTACACTTGCTGCCTGAAGTCTTAAAATTATAGTGCAATGTGAATGTCGGGTCTTCTCAACGTGGAGCCGCTACTTATTATAGCCACCCAAATGTCTCATGATGCTGGGTGGGCACTGGTCCCATACTGGCAGAAATTCCTTGAGAACATTTCTTCCCCCATGGAGACTCGAGCCAGCGCAAGTCCCGTTGCTCTGCGCCAAGACATCTTGTCTTAATCACATGGCTAAGGCGCGGGGAAGACTATAGATGGTTTAAATTAAAGTGACATTTAGTGGTTATTTAAAACATTAACAGAGAGATATAAACCAAATATAGAGTGTGTGTGTGTGTGTGTGTATATATATATATATATATATATATAGTGAATATACTTCCTCCACGTATAAAGATGTCCTAACTCACGGGCACTATCGAACCCGTAGGTTCATGGCCGCGCGGACATAAGCTCTCCATACATCCCTATCCTGAGCTAATGTTTTTCAATCATTCCCTGTAAAATCTACGTCCCTCAATTCATAGTTAATGTTATTCTCCCGCCTCATTCTTGGTCTACCAACTGGGCGTTTTCCCTCTGGTTTTCGGACAAGAAGCTTCCATGCACGTATTTCATTCCCCATTCGTGCCACATGTCCTGCCCATCGCAGTCTACGATAAAGATTACCTATATTAATTAATTTTTGTAGCGAGATTTTAAAAATATTTAGCAGTGACTGTATTTGATATTCGCTAGCGAGTAGCTAGCGAGGGAGTTAGCAATGACGTGTGGTCATACTTCCTATTGGCTGAGACCTACAACTGGTTAGTACAGGACTCGCATCTAAGCTCTCATTACAAATTTCATTCCTCAGGAATCTTATCTACACCTATAAGAATTCCATTACTTGCGGGTGCAAACAAGACTGTGATTTGACACTATCAGTTTTAAATTGTTGACAAGCAGGTAGATTGTTTACGAATTGTCACTATTGACAAAACAGGTAAGAAGGGTAAATGTAAAAGATAATTTGTTGTTATGTAAATATATGTTTTGAATTTATTTATGTGCACCAAGGTTCCACCAAGACCCGATAATATATACATAGGCGAGATTTATATAATTAATAAAATTTACGCAAGCATAAATTGATCATCAATTATATAGGGCACTTGAAGCAAAATATTTCACTCCGACTCCTAGATTAATAAATAAAAATAATAAATTAATTAGGACGTATTATTATCATGTTAAATGTATAGGACGAAATAATCGTCGCAAATATATGAAACTTATATGAAATCTAATCGTGAGAACACGAGGATTTTGATTTTCATATAATTGAAGTAAAATAAATTGAATCAAACAAAGTTGATAGAAGTAGGAATAAACGATCAGTAGTTAATAACTATTTCATTTAACAAGTACATGGTACCGCTTTTGTTAAGCGACAGGCCCTTGATGCGGCTACAAAAGAGTTAAAATTTTGGAAAACTTATTTTACTAGAGGATTACTGGACATTTCTTTGTGGACCAGTAATCCAAGATCTTAAACTGAGATTCGCTGACAGGTCATTAACAAAGCATGATTTATGGCTGGGGAACTACAGCGTCGAGTAAACAACCCATTATAACGAACTCGACAAACCGCGAGGACGCGAAGCCTAGCAAACAGGCGGGAAAAGGCCACTGACCCAAAGGAGTGTCCATACAGGGAACATGGTGGATCCTTATCCAATGGAAAGACGGCGATTCCTTCTTTGGTACTAAGGAATCGTTGTCAACCAATATAATAAAGTGTTGTATCGCGACAAGGTAATGACCTCATGACGACACGATGCCAGAGAGAGGGTAACGAAGTTTACCTTATACCAACAATAATTATATTAAGTTAGTTTAGTTCTGCATTCTGAGTTTAGCGTTTAGAGTTCAGCGTTTTGAGTCCGGCGGAACTCACCGAGGCGGGAGTCGGGACGACCGACATGGCTTTAAAGTAACATAATACAAACATAACTTCAACTTGAAATTTATTAATCCGTGTTAGATCAGTAGAGGTTCCATCTGGACTCTAAATGCATTTACTGCGGTCAATACCTTGTCCGACATCAAATGTGTCAACAATCTTACATATGTATAGTTTCCATCGATTAATAAAATATTTTTATTAAACTTCATCTCGCGTAGTCTTGCGCAGGCCAGCTCCTTGCTTATCCCTGAAAACGAACCTCAACTCTACCGATTACCAACCTGAGCAGCCTAAGATCTCATACATGGAGATATCCTTTCGGTACTCCTAGCGCCCAACATCCTTTATTAACCTATAACCCTATTAATACCCTCTTAAATAATAATAATAATAATAATAATAATATAATAATAATAATAATAATAATATAATAATAATAATAATAATAATAATAATAATAATAATAATAATAATAATAATAATAATAGCAATAATACTCATCATCGTTATCATCCTGCCAGTGTGCCTGTGAGACATGTGGTAAGCATGTCGGTTCCATCAGCCGATTATAGCTTACTTTGAAGGTAAAAATCTATACTTATCTGTCAATCTATCTATCTATCTATTCTATCTATCTATCTTATCTATCTATCTATCTATCTATCTATCATCTATCTATCTATCTATCTATACTTATCTGTCAATCTATCTATCTATCTTATACATATATTATATATGTGTGTGTGTGTGTGTGTTAGGGACTATACTGTTTTTTAAGTTAAACAAATTAATTTATTTAAGGAATTTGGCGTGCGCATTCCTCATTCATATGTATACCCTCATACTAAAAAGTTGATTATTGTATAAAAGGAGGAAAATCGTTGAACTAATTAATTTACTAGCACTATTGAAGCCGTAGGTTCACGGACCGCGCGGACATAAGCTTCTCCATACATCCCTATCCTCAGCCAAATTTTCTCCGATCATCCCTCTGTATAATCAAATATTCTTCTCTCAAATAACAGTGAATGTTATTCTCCCACTTTATTTTTGGTTCTACCAACTTGGCGTTAATCCTCTGGGATTCCATACAAGAAATCTTCCATGCTCGTCTTTTATTCCCCACTCATGCCACATGTCCTGCCCATTGCAGGCAACGAGACTTAACTTTCCTATATTATATCTGTCTTCCTCTAAAGACCATGTAATTTCAATGTTTATGCAGTGTTCTCCATTCACCTGTCTGCTCATACTCTCTTTGGTCGAAAAATTTTCCTAAGAACTTTAATCTCAAATACTTCATAATCTCCTTTCGTCCCTTAATGAAAGAGTCATCTCATTACATGTTTAATATATATATATATATATATATATATATATATATATATATATATATTAGTCTTACCGATGTGGTCTCCGGGTTGCCTGGTGCATTTTCACGCAGCGGGCCGGGTTCGATCCCCGGTCGTGGCAATTTTTCTGGGTGAGGTTTTTATCGCGGTTTTTTCCTCACCCTGTAGGACAAAATGTCAGGAAAACTTTAAGGCCAACACGGTTCCCCGGATTCATATGGCCAACATCATTTTCATCCTTATCAATATCAGCATCATACTTATGATCATCATCATCATCCTTCACCGGTGTGGAGAGCAAGGGGAAGCTACCACACCTACAATTCTGTAGTAAAGTTGCAAAGCATAGCATCAATATTCTATGATTGCAGTGAAAGACCTGCCCTCGGGTAGAATTACTATGGATGGACGGATATTAACTTCAATATCACATTTGTAATTAGAATAACATATATTCTTATCTAAAAACATGTAAAACGGAATATTCCAAATTTTAAATTTAAATTTGTTATAATGTGTAAGCAGTTTCGCTTTCAAATTTGAACAGTATAACACGTAATAGGCCTATATTTTCAAACATTTAAATCTACGATACGTAGTGGTATTTCTAAATGTATTTAGTATTTACCTGATAAAGGAAGAGTTGCTGCTGGTTCATACCGCAAATGTATGGGTTATAAACAGATTTAATCCGTGAAATATTTATATTTTGTTAAATTCGAATTGAAACTTACTTTTTTCAATTTCACAGTCAGTGGCGTTGCCCTGCAACATAAGTTATTATTGCGTGATTTAAGCTCTCTCTACAAGAATGTCCCCATTAGCATATTAGTTTATCACTTACGGATAATTCACACAATAACGAATTTTGTCTTTCAGCTCATTTAAGTTAAGTTGTTCGGGTAAACAGCACGGGGTATCTAAAAAATTTAAATTTTTATAATTAATTTTTTTTTGCTTTTACTTTTTCAACTATTCAGAGAACACAAATTAGTCTTACTTTATTTAGGTGTGGCACTGCACGCCGGGTTATTAGCTTAGTATTTAATAAAATTGTTACTCTACTGCCAGTTATTTTTATTATATTTGGCTGCGAAACATGGGAGGTAATTAGATTACGAGTATTTGGGAATAAAGTTCTTAGGAACAATTATGGACAGATGGGAGAGAGAGAGAGAGAGAGCGAGAGAGAGAGAGAGAGAGGGAGAGAGAGAGAGAGAAAGAGAGAGATGAGAGAGGCAGAACAGACAGACAAGAGAGGGGAGTGGGGCGAGAGGGAAGAGGGAGAGAGAGAGAAATGGAGGAGGGGGGAGGAGAAGAGAGGAGAGGGGGAGGGGGGAGAGAGAGATAGAGAGAGAGAGTGGACAGAGAGGGGAGAGTAAGAGAGGGAGAGAGTAGAGAAGGGGAGAAGGAACGAAGGAGAGAAGGAACGAAGGAGAGAAGGAGAAGAGAGGGTGAGGAATTAAAAATTGACAGGTGATTGGAGAAGACTGAAACAAACATTGACTTGTTAAACAGTTGTTTATACGAAGCAAGCAAGATATTATAATGAGCAGAAACAGGCAGGTCATGTGGCATGGTAGAAGGATAAGAAGATTCTTGCAGGAAAAACTAGAGGTAAAAATGCCAAGTTTATATATATATATATATATATATATATATATATATATATATAGACCGGAAAACGAGATGGGAGAATAACATTGAACTAATGATTTGATTGCTTATTATACAAGGCGATGATTTGAAAACGTTAGTTAAGGATAGAGCTTGTGTCCGCGCGGCGATGAACCTAGTACGGGTTCCTCAGTGACATTTCAGATTATGTAATGGGAAATATACAATATATTTATATATATATATATATATATAATACATTTTAAGAAAAAGAAGGAAAATTTCTACTCCCAGCCCCAAAACTTCCACAATAATAATAATGATAATAATAGTAAAATAATAATAATAATATTAATAATAATAATAATAATAATAATAATAGCAATAATAAATCGTCGTTATCATCCTGCCAGTGTGTCTGTGAGACATGTGGTAAGCATGTCGGTTCCATCAGCCGATTATAGCTTACTTTGAAGGTAAAATCTATACTTAAATGCCTATCTATCTATATATATGTGTGTGTGTTTACGAATATACTATTATTAAGATAAATCAATCCATTTTAAAGGAATTTGGCGTGTGAATTCTCATTCATTTGTTTATGTTCATACTAACAAGTTGATTGTTGTAAAAAGTGAAGAAAACTCGTTGAACGAACTAACTCACTGGCACTATCGAAGCCGTAGGTTCACGGCCACGCGGACATAAGCTCACCATACATCTCTATCCTGAGCTAAAGTTTCTCTAATCATGCCCCTAGTTTAATCAAATATACTTCTCTCAAATAACGGTTAATGTTATTCTTCCACCTCATTCTTGGTCTACCAACTGGGCGTTAACCCTCTGGGATCACTATAGGAAGCTTCCATGCTTGTCTTTCATTCTCCAATCATGCCACATGTCTTGCCCATTACAGGTAACGAGACTTAACTTTTAATATTTATATCTGGCTTCCTATAAAGACCATGTAAATTTCACTGTTATGCAATCTTCACCATTTACCTGTCTGCTCGTCTCTCTTTGGTCCAAAAATTTCCCTAAGAACTTATATTCTCAAATACTCATAATCTCCTTTCCTTCCTTAATGAAAGAGTGATTTGACTACATTTGTAATATATATATATTCTATATATATATATATATATATCCATTAGTTCACGTGTGTTTCTCGGGATTGCGTGCTGCCTTGTCACGCAGCTGGCCGGGTTCGATCCGCGGTCGGGGGCAATTTTTCTGGGTTAGGTTTTTATCGCGGTTTTTCCTCACCTGAAAGACAAATGTCAGGAAAAACGTTAAGGCCCAAACGGACCCCGAAATCATGTGGACAACATCATTATCATCCTTATCAGTGTCATCATCATACTTATCATCATCATCATCATCATCATCCTTCATCGGTGTGGAAAGTAACGGGAAGCTACCACACCTACAATTCCCTAGTAAAGCCTGCAAAGCATCGAATGAAAATGTATGATTGCAGTGAAAGAAAAACTGCCCTCGGGCGGACGGACGGATTACTATGGATGGATGGATTATTTCCTTCAATATTAGGTTTGTAATTAGAATATCATATATTCTTATCTAAAAACATATTAAAACGGAACATTTAAAATTTAAAATTTAAATTTGTTATAATGTGTAAGCAGTTTCGCTTTCAAATTTGAACAGCATAACACGTAATAGGTCCATATTTACAAACATTTAAATCTACGATACGTATGGTATTCTAAATGTATTTAGTATTTAGCTGATAAAGGAAGAGTTGCTGCTGATTCATACCGCAAATGTATGGGATATAAACAGATTCAATCCGTTTGAAATATTTATATTTTGTTAAAACTCTAATTGAAACTTACACTTTTCAATTTCACAGGTCAGTGGGCGTTGCCCCGCAACATAAGTTATTATTTGCCTGATTTAAGCTCTCTCTACAAGAAAGTACCCGTTAGCATATTAGTTTTTCTCTTACGGATAATTCGCCCAATAACGAATTTTGTCTTTCAGCTCATTTAAGTCAAGTTGTTCGGGTAATCAGCACGGGGTATTTAAAAAAATTATAATTTATAATTAATCATTTTTGCTTTTACTCTTTCAACTAATTAAAGAACACAAGTTAACCTTATTTTATTTATGCGTGGCAGTGCACGCCGGGTTATTAGCTTATTATTTAATAAAATTGTTATTCTACTGGCCAGTTATTGTTATTATATTTGGCTGCGAAAACATGGGAGGGAATTAGATTACGAGTATTTGGGAATAAAAATTCTTAGGAAAAATTATGGACAGATGAAGAGAGAGAGAGAGGAGAGAGAGAGAGAGAGAGAGGGAGAGACAGGACAGGAACAGACAGACAGACAGACAGACGAGAGATAGAGGGAGAGGGATAGAGTGAGAGATAGAGAGAGGAGATAGGAGTGAGAGAGAGAGGAGGAAGAAGTAGAGAAGGAGAGACGAGGAAGAGAGAAGGAGTTTACGGGGGGAGGGAGAGGATGGGGTGGGAGGAGAGAAGGAGAGATGGGGAGAAGAAAGAGTAAGTAGAAGGGTAGAAGAGAGGGAGAAGGGGGAGAAGGAGGGAAGGAGAAAAGGAGAGAAGGAGCGATAGGGAGAGAGAGAGAGAATGATATGAAAGGACATGTTGAATGGTGAAGACTGAAACAATTTATACGAAGCAAGTAAGGTATTATAATGAGAAGAACAGGCAAGTCTTGTGGCATGGAAGAAGGAAATGAAGCTTCTTGTGGGTTAACTAGAGGTAAAATGCCAAGCTTTTACATATAGGACTGAAAACGAGTTGGGAGAATAATATTTTACTAATGATTTGATTGATTGATCATACAGGGCGATGATTGGAATACATTAGCTCAGGATAGAGATGTATGGAGAGCTTTTGTCCGCGAGGAGATGAACCTAGTACGGGTTCGTTAGTGACATTTCAGTTTATGTAATGGGAATATACAGTAGTACATTTAATATATAACACATTTTAAGAAAAAGTAACAAATTTCTACTCCAGCCCCAAACCTTCCACAATAATAATAATAATAAATAATAATAATAATAATAATAATAATAATAATAATAATAATAATAATAATAATAATAATAATAATAATAATAATAATAATAATAATAATAATAATAATAAATAATAATAATAATAACAACAATAATAGTAATTATAGTAATAATCTCTATCTATCTTCGGGTTTTTACAGCTGCTGCCGTCTTCCCGTGCCAAACCTCCAAAGCATACGGTCTTAGGCATCTTCGAAGCTTAGCCCTCTAGCTTGCATTACTGTCATGTTTTCCTTCCATGTTAACCTTGGTCTCCCTCTTTTCTTCTTTCTGTTCGGATGCCATTCATATAGTTGCTTTGGCCATCGCTCATCTTCCATTCTTAAGACATGTCCTAACCACTTTAATTCCTTCTCCTCAATTCTTTCAATTATGCTTTCTTCTGCTTCCATTATGTTTCTAATTTCCTTATTTGTGACATGTTCTAATCTAGACTTTCTGGCACTTCTCCGCAAATAATCCATTTCTAGAGCTATTAGTCTATTCTTGTAGTACTTATTGATTGTCCATACCTCACTTCCATACATTGCAATAGATTCCACCAATGTTTTACCAATATATTTTTTTGTGTCTTTCCAAATATGCTTATCCCACCATATGGAATTTAACGATGATATTATTTTGCTACTCAATTCAATTCTATGTTTTATGTTCTCTTTGCCTATACCTTCAATGTTATCCATAATTATTCCCAAATATTTAGTTTGTTTCACTTGCTTTATTTGGATTCCTTCTTCCAATATTAAATTTTCTCGTTCATTGCTATTTATTGCCAGATATTCTGTTTTTTGTAAATTTACTGTGAGACCCCCATGATTCATATGTGTTTTTCAACCTTTTTATCGTGAATTCCATATCAAATTTGTCTTGCGCTAAAACCAGTTGATCATCGGCAAATTGTAATGTCAGCAAAAATCTGTTTACCTATTGGGATCCCCATACCTTTGCAGCTTTGTTTCCATTTCATTAATATGGATTCTACATAAATATTAAATAAAATTGGTGAAAGACTGTACCCTTGTTTCAATCCCTTTGTGGTTTTTATAGGATTAGACATTATATTTCCAATTTTAACATAAGCGGAGTTATCTTTATAGATTTGTTTAATAATTTCTATTAGGTTTCTATCAATATTGTGTTTCTCCAATACTTCCCATAATTTGTTCCTCGGAATTGAGTCATAAGCTTTCTCTAATCTATCATTGTCAAATGGGTTTCTTCTCCAACTGCAGTCTGTTTTTCAATTAACTGTTGTATTGCAAATATGTTGTCAACACATGACCTTCCTGGTCTGAATCCATTTTGATCTTCTCCTAATTTGTCTTTAATATTCTTTTGGCAACTTTGTTTTTAATAACTTCGTAAATATTCTATACAATGTGTTATTTATACTTAGTCCTCTGTAGTTTTTTGCGTCTCTTCTATCGCCGTTCTTGTATATTGGTACAGTGTAGCTTACTTTCCATTCATCGGGAATCTTCTGTATTGCAATGCACTTATTAAACAAGTCCCTCAATCTACCTATTAAATTTTTTGGGCCATATTTAATTAACTCATTGGGTATGTTTCCCGGCCCTGGTGCCTTTTTATTCTTTAGGGTTTGAATTTTTAATTCTATATCTATTGTATCAAATTCCAGGACGTTCATTTCTATAGTTGGATTTTCTATTGTTTCCATAAACTCATTTCTAGTTTCTGACAGTAAAGCTTTGTAATGTTTTTCTGCGTCAAATTTTGTTAACAAATTAATCTTGCTGGATCCTTGGTTGATTTTTAGTGATTTTAGAAATCTCCATACTTCCGATGATTGTGATCCTCCTATATAACTTTCTATTTCTTGGCATTTGCTTTTCCATAATTTGCTTTTTTTCTTCTATCACTTTCCTTTTAACTTTGGCGTTGTGTTCTCTTGTATTCTATCCAATTCTCTGTTGTTTTATTTGCCAACCATTCTAAGTAGCATAATAATAATAATATAATAATAATAATAATAATAATAATAATAATAATAATAATAAAATAATAATAATAATAATAATAATAATAATAATAATAATAATAATAATAATAATAATAATAATAATAATAATAATAATATAATAATAATATAATAATAATAATAATAATAATAAATAATAATAATAATAAATAGTAATAATAATCATCGTTATCATCCTGCCAGTGTGTCTGTGAGACATGTGGTAAGCATGTCGGTTCCATCAGCCGATAGCTTACTTTGATGGTAACATCTATACTTATCCGTCAATCTATCTATCTATATATATATGTGTGAGTGTTGCTACGACTATACTGTTATTAAGTTAATCTAATTTATTTAAGGAATTTGGCTTGCGCATTCCTCATTCATTTGTTTACCTTCATACTAAAAAGTTGATTTTAAGATGGCATTTGATACTGTGGACCGAAGCGCACTTTGGGAACAATTAAATCGGAAAGGATTGTCCCATAAAATGATACATGCCTTAATGTCAATTTATAAACATGTTAAATTTTGTATAAAAGTAGACCAAGGGCACATTACAGATAGCAGTGAAGCCAATCGGGGAGTGAGACAAGGTTGCATTTT
The DNA here is from genome assembly GCA_030220185.1 of Diploptera punctata. Taxonomy (NCBI): domain Eukaryota; kingdom Metazoa; phylum Arthropoda; class Insecta; order Blattodea; family Blaberidae; genus Diploptera; species Diploptera punctata. The sequence continues at coordinate 26,356 of JASPKZ010009894.1, forward strand.
GTCACCAATGCTATTTAATCTATTCGTTGATGATATTGTAGACGTAATGCTAGAAGGAGAAATTGAGGCTCCGGAGATAAGAAATGTTAAAGTCCCAGTCCTGTTGTATGCAGATGATTTAATTATCTGTTCCAAGACAATCAAGGAATTGCAAAGAGGTCTTGACCTACTGGAAATATACTGTATGAATTGGGGCTTGACTGTAAATGTTAGTAAGACAAAAAAAGTTACCTTTAAAAATTGGGACGGTTTATGGTAGAGCAGAGGAATAGGAATACAGAGATCAAGTACTTCAAAACGTGAAACATTTTTAATATCTTGGTACGACGTTGAAAATGAACGGGAAGTGGAAAAAAACATATTGATATAGCATTATTTAAAGGGAGGGGGGCAACTTAACAGTGTACTCGGTATTCTGGGTCGAGTGCCTGATATTCCAGACAGCACATTAGAAAAAATGTATGGAGCGATGGTCAGGCCTAGTAATGCACTATGGTAGTGAGATTTGGGGTTTTCCAAAGAACGGGAAGTACTAAATAAGGTATATACGATTTTCTAAAATATATTACAGGACTTAGTAAGGCCGTTTCTAACTGTGGAATTTTATATGAATTCGGGTCATTCCAGGACGACATAAACTGTAAAATTCGTGTACTCAAATACTGGTTGCGAGTAATCCAAGGTGAACAAACAATGCTTAGAGCAATTTGTTACGACCACCAAATTAAAAAACACAGATGTTAAATTTTGGGCAGACGAGGTTAGGAGAGAACTCCAAAAGATTGGGATGGGCTGGATATGGGAAAAAGGGACTGAAAATCGCAAAGAACGTGTGGAGAAAAATAAGGAGGAGGGGACTTAGATATAAACCAACAAGAATACTTTCGCCAAATGTACGGGAAAAACGCTCACTGTGTTTACAAAGAGACCTAAAACACGTCTGGGGAAAAGAATCGTATATACTCAACCTAGGATTTAAGGAGAGATCAGGGCTTACTTGGTTTAGGCTAGGGGCATGGAAATTTCTAAAAATTAGCGACGATCACGATATGCGAATATGTCCAATGTGCGGGAACTTTGAAGATAAGATACATATATTAGGAAAATGTAATGATTTAGAATATTGGAGATGTCAGTTATTACCGGAAAGATTTCTAAATTCAAATCGGGAAAGATTGGCATGCTACGAGTTATTGGTAAATCCAGAAAAAAACCTCGGTAAATTTCTGGAAAAAAACGCGGAAAATAAGGACAACACTCATTCATGAATGAATATATGTTATCAAAATGCAATACCATTAATTCTTAACAATTATACATAAATTAATTAGTGTATAATGCTGTTGTGTTATTATTTAATTGTAATATTAATGTGTTTTCTTTATGTAATTGTAATGTTAATGTTTTTTAGTGTATAATGCTATTGTGTTACTATTTAATTGTAATATTATTGTGTTTTCCTTAAGTAATTGTAATGTTATTGCTTTTCTTGTTGTTTATTTTTCTTTACACTAGTACCAACTATTACTTTGTTGTAACGGACTGTCAACAGCACGTACGGCTTACTGCCCGTGCGACCCATATTTGTAAATAATATTGTAAATATCTTACTTTTTGTCTAATAAAGTCCTACTACTACTACTATTAAAAAGTTGATTGTTGTAAAAGGGAGAAAAATTGTTGAACTAACTAACTCACTAGCACTATTGAAGCCGTAGGTTCACGGCCGCGCGGACATAAGCTCTCCATACATCCCTATCCTGAGCCAACTTTTCTCCCATCATCCCCCTGTATAATCAAATATCCTTCCCTCAAATAACAGTTAATGTTATTCTCCCACTTCAGTTTTGGTCTACCAACTTGGCGTTAACCCTCTGGGATTCCTACAAGAAATTTCCATGCTCATCTTTTATTCCCCACTCATGCCACATGTCCTGCCCATTGCAGGCAACGAGACTTAAGTTTTTTTATATTATATCTGGCTTCCTATAAAGACCATGTAATTTAAATGTTATGCAGTCTTCTCCATTCACCTCTCTGCTCATCTCTCTTTGGTCGAAAAATTTTCCTAAGAACTTTATTCTCAAATACTCATAATCTCCTTTCCTCCCTTAATGAAAGAGTCATCTCATTACATTTTTAATATATATATATATATATATATATATATATATATATATTAGTCCACCGATGTGGTCTCCGGGTTGCCTGGTGCCTTGTCACGCAGCGGGCCGGGTTCGATCCCCGGTCGGGGCAATTTTTCTGGGTGAGGTTTTTATCTCGGTTTTTCCTCACCTGTAAAACAAATGTCAGGAAAACTTTAAGGCCCAAACGGTCCCCAAAATCATATGGCCAACATCATTATCATCCTTATCAATATCATCATCATACTTATGATGATCATCATCATCATCCTTCACCGGTGTGGAAAGCAACGGGAAGCTACCACACCTACAATTCCCTAGTATAGCTGCAAAGCATAGAATGAAAATGTATGATTGCAGTGAAAGACCTGTCCTCGGGCGGAATTACTATGGATGGATGGATATTTACTTCAATATTACGTTTGTAATTAGAATAACATATATTCTTATCTAAAACCATACAAAACGGAACATTTCAAATTTTAAATTTAAATTTGTTATAATGTGTAAGCAGTTTCGCTTTCAAATTTGAACAGTAAAACACGTAATAGGCCTATATTTACAAACATTTAAATCTACGATACGTATGGTATTTCTAAATGTATTTAGTATTTACCTGATAAAGGAAGAGTTGCTGCTGGTTCATACCGCAAATGTATGGGATATAAAGAGATTCAATCCGTGAAATATTTATATTTTGTTAAAATCGAATTGAAACTTAATATTTACATAAGTTATTATTGCGTGATTTAAGCTCTCTCTACAAGACAGTACCCGTTAGCATTAGTTTTTCTCTTACGGATAATTCACAGAATAACGAGTTTTTTTGTCTTTCAGCTCATTTAAGTCAAGATGTTCGGGTAATCAGCACGGGGTATCTAAAAAATGTAAATTTTTATAATTTTTGCTTTTACTCTTTCAACTAATCAAAGAACACAAGTTAACCTTACTTTATTTATGCGTGGCAGTGCACGCCGGGTTATTAGCTTAGTATTTAATAAAATTGTTATTCTACTGCCAGTTATTTTTATTATATTTGGCTGCGAGACATGAGAGGGAATTAGATTACGAGTATTTGGGAATAAAATTCTTAGGAAAAATTATGGACAGAAGAGAGAGAGAGAGTGAGGGAGAGAGATAGAGAGAGAGAGAGAGTGAGAGTGAGATAAGAGATGAAGACAAAGGTAGAAGGTGAGAAGGAGAGAAGGAGGGAAAGAATGAAGGAGAAAAGGTGAGAAAGGGAGAGAGAGAGAGAATGATATGAAAGGACAGGTTGAATGGAGAAGACTGAAACAACATTGAACTTAAGCGGTGTTTATACGAAGCAAGTAAGGTATTATAATGAGAAGAACAGGCAGGTCCTGTGGCATGGCAGAAGGAAAATAAGTTTCTTGTAGGATAACTAGAGGTAAAATGCCAATTATATATATATATAGACCGAAAACGAGTTGGGAGAATAATATTTTATTAATGATTTGATTGATTGATTATACAGGGCGATGATTGGAATACATTAGATCAGGATAGATATGTTTGGAGAGCTATTGTCAGCGAGGAGATGAACTTAGTACGGGTTCGTTAGTGACATTTCAGTTTATGTAATGGGAATATACAGTAGTACATTTAATATATAACACATTTTAAGAAAAAGTAACAAATTTCTACTCCAGCCCCAAACCTTCCACAACAACAACAATAATAATAATAATAATAATAATAATAATAATAATAATAATAATAATAATAATAATTATAGTAATAAGTAAGTAATCCCACTACAGGCCTCAGGAGGCCCTTGGGGCAGTAAGAGGTTAAGGCTCCCACTATTTCTGGACAATCGGCACTTGATGTCAGCCGGGTTGTCAGCCCTGCGTGACGGCCGCCTTTACCCCCAGAACAAGCATTTGGTACTCATTTCCGTTAGAGGCTGAGTCGACCCCAGGGCCATAGTGCCGCCAGAAGTTTGGGTCAGTTTAAAAATCCTGACCCCACCGGGACTTGAACCCTCGACCTTCCGGCTTGTAGCTCAGTGCCTTAACCACTATGCTACGGCGTGCCCCAATAATTATAGTAATAGTAATAATAGTAATAATAATAATAATAAATAATAATAATAATAATAATAATAATAATAATAGTAATAATAATCATCGTTATCATCCTGCCAGTGTGTCTGTGAGACATATGGTAAGCATGTCGGTTCCATCAGCCGATTATAGCTTATTTTGAAGGTAAAATTTATACTTATCTGTCTATCTATCTATATATATGTGTGTGTGTTACGACTATACTGTTATTAAGTTAAACAAATTAATTTATTTAAGGAATTTCGCGTGCGCATTCCTCATTAATTTGTTTACCTTCATACTAAAAAGTTGATTGTTGTAAAAGGGAGAAAATCGTTGATCTAACTAACTCACTGGCACTATTGAAGCCGTAGGTTCACGGCCGCGCGGACATAAGCTCTCCATACATCCCTATCCTGAGCCAAATTTTCTCCGATCATCCCCCTGTATAATCAAATATTTTTCCCTCAAATAACAGTTAATGTTATTTTCCCACTTCATTTTTGGTCTACCAACTTGGCGTTAACCCTCTGGGATTCCTACAAGAAACTTCCATGCTCGTCTTTTATTCCTCACTAATGCCACATGTCCTGCCCATTGCAGGCAACGAGACTTAACTTTCCTATATTATATCTGTCTTCCTATAAAGACCATGTAATTTAAATGTTATGCAGTCTTCTCCATTCACCTGTCTGCTCATCTCTCTTTGGTCGAAAAATTTTCCTAAGAACTTTATTCTCAAATACTCATAATCTCCTTTCCTCCCTTTAAGTGTCATGGCGGCTCGTGTTTTTGCACAATTTTCAGCAGGTGTTAGTTTCTTTTTATAAACATAATATCGATATTGTGAATTTATTTTGTTTGTAGCTTAATTTTACGCATAATGGCTCCACGTAAATCAAGAAATTGTGAAGAAAGCAAAGAGGAAATAACAAAGCATGTGGTCCAAGAATGTTTGCGGGATCCAGCCATGTTGCAGCTGTTGAAGGACTCCGTGCGTGAGGCTATTGTATCGGAGCTAAAGGTAACTATTGATCGTAATACGGAAGTTATTAGGCAGTTGGAACTCTCGCTTCAGGAGAGGGACAACAACACATTAAAACTGGAACAACAGTTAAGTGAGAAAACCGACTCGCTAGAGCAATACCAACGGCGACAGTGTCTACGTATTTTCGGTATACCTGAACAGGATGGTGAAGATACGGACAATATAGCAATCGACGTGGCCTCCAAAATTGGAGTTAAATTAGAAACCTGTGATATCGACAGGAGTCACAGGGTTGGGAAAAAGTCGGATCGACCACGGCTTATTGTTAAGTTCATTAGTTATAGAAAGAGAAGGGAGGTCTTCCAAAATAAAAAAAAAACAATTGAAAGGCAGTGGGATCACAGTAAGAGAAGACCTCGCCCAAATTAGATATAAATTGTTAAAGGACTGCACCACAAAATTTGGTGTCACAAATGTGTGGACAATTGATGGCGCAATACATGTGAAAAATGGAGTTATCAAACGCATCATCACCCGGGCCTCTGATATGTAAATCTACCTAGTGCAAACACGCCCAGTGATACCATATCCCCAATTTAGCACTTTTATATAAATTATTAAAATTATATTTAGAAATTTCACATTAATTATTAGTATTATATTTAGAAATTTTACTTTATTTATTGATATAATATTTTATTAAGATATTAGTGACTTGTTCTTTTCTTATAATTCTAGTTAAAATATTTTAGAAATTTTCCATCCAAGTGACGCTATTCATCTGGCGGTCTCTGACGGGTTAGAGGACACTACCCTTCTCACACCCCTTCCAAACAACAATAATGCAAGACAGGTTCTAGAAACAGCATTCCCCCCCCTTCCCGTCTTCCCTACATGTGATGCACTTGAACGCACAAAGTTTAACTGCACATGTAGACGAAATTAGAATGATTTTTTCTTCTTCCAATACTCATGCAATTCTCGTACCAGAGAAATGGCTCACTCCCTCCATTACTTCTAGTTTAATTGACATGGATGGTTATACTTTTCTAAGACATGATCGTGTACATAGTCGAGGGGGCGGCGTTGGTGTCTTCGTTAGGACAGACCTTTGCCCTAAGTCTGTATACTTTTCTAATAACGAACCATCGTCTCCCTGAGATTATGTTTTATAGAATAATACGGCAAGCTTCAAAAAATGCCTTTCTTTGTGTAGTGTACCAACCCCCTAAAATGAAAAAATTAGCAGAAATAGAATCCGCTCTACAAAACGCACGTATACAATATGAACACGTTATCGTCCTGGGTGACTTTAATATAAAGATACTAGACACTGACAACAGACAGACATACACAACAACTTATGTCAGTGTTCCAAGCTTGTGATATGACTATCTTTCCCTTACAGCCTACACATCACACCAATCACTCTGAGACTTTACTTGACTTAATTGCTACTAATAATCCAGACAAAGTACTAACCCACGGGCAACTGTCAGCTCCCGGAATATTAGCACATGATATTATATTCTTAGCATATTCACTGCAGTGCCCTAAACTAGCTCGTAAGACTATCACATATAGAGACCTAAAACATATAAACAATTGCAGCTCTACTTGAAGACGCTATAAAATTACCCTGGCATACTATATGGACGTTGCATTCTGTTGAAAAAGTTGAAGCATTAAATAACCTTATATTACACTATATGACAGACACGCCCCACTGAAAACTAAACTAGTGAAACGACACCCTGCTCCCTGGATGTCTGTTAACATTCGTGACTTGATGACTGAAGGAGACGTAGCATATCGGAAATATAGACTCGACAAAACTGACATAAATCTCAATTACTATAAACGGTTACGTAACAAGACTACCAAACTATCAGAAACCTCAAACTTAGACATCTATACAGCCTTACTGGACCTAATAACAATAACCCAGATATTTGGAAAAAATCTGAATAAAATGGGTATAGGAAGGAAGGACACTCAGGTAGAAAAACTACCTGTTTCCCTGAACACACTTAATAACCATTTTACAAGCACATTCTTTACTCCTAAAGACAAAACACAGTAGGCGTAGTCGGTAAAGTCCCTACCACTCCGGCGACCCGGATTCGATTCCCGGCGGGGTAAGGGATTTTAAAATCTAAACTTTGGGATTGGGTGTGTGTAGTGTCCAAGTTGTACCCATTGGGTTTAATTCCTCTAAAAAAAAGTGAACTACTATTGACAAATCCACCAGACAGAGAACATTTCCATTTGTCATATCTTACAGAAAATGACATAAAGAAAGCTCTCAAACGAATAAAAACAAAAGCAGAAGGTACTGACCGTATAAATATCACTCTACTTAACAAAATAATCGACGTTATACTACCAACCATAACTCATGTTTTCAACTCCTCACTACAAACTTCTATATATCCCACATTATGGAAGCAACCAATTGTACGCCCACTCCCGAAAGTAAAAACTCCCTTAACTCCTAACGATTTTCGACCCATTATTATTTTACCTACCCTTTCAAAAGCTTTGGGACGATTAGTCCATAAACAACTGACTGACTACCTACTGAACACGACCTTTTAGATCAATACCAATCAGGCTTTAGGGCAGGACACAATACAAATATTGCTCTACTAAATATATGTGAAAACATACGCGAAGCATCTGATAATCGAAAACTTACTATTCTTACACTACTTGACTTTAGTAAAGCATTTGACACGGTAGACTTGGACTTATTGTTGCTTAAATTAAAAAACTCTCACTTTCTGACAGTGTCACGCAATGATTCAACTCCTACCTTCGTGAGCGCCAGCAATATGTTGTAGGAAATTCTACATTACGCTCTTCTTGGACCTACCGTAAAGCTGGAGTTCCACAGGGCTCGGTGCTCGGCCCATTGCTTTTTTCAATCTATATAAACGACATATCTGACTCCCTAAAACATTGCAAACATAATTTATTTGCGGACGACATGCAGATCTACTTTCACTGAGACAAATATTCTTTAAATGACGCGGTAACCAAAATTAATGAGGACCTTGACTCGCTAACGGCGTGGACAAAGAAATATGGACTTCAATTAAATCCTAGAAAGACACAAGCAATCATTATGGGTCATCAGAGACTATTATCCTCAATTAATACAAATACAGTATTACATGTGTCACTTAATGGGGTTCAGATCCCTTATAGTGAGACAGTAAAAAATCTATGAGTGTTTATGGATAAACATTTAATTTGGAATAAACAAATAAATAACATTTGCAAAACTATCTTCTTAATAATACACTCATTAAATCGTATAACAAATTGTTTACCGTTTTCTCTAAGAAAAATGTTAGTAGAAACACTTGCAATGCCCCATTTTGATTATTGTGATACTCTTTTTACTGACCTAAATACTGTTCTTACCCAAAGACTTCAACGTGTTCACAATTCTTGCATACGTTTTATTTGTGGTATACGTAGATTTGATCACGTTACACCATCCCTGGAACAATTGTCATGGATTGGTCTTCAAGATCGCCTTCTCTATAACATATTACACACATCATGACCTTATTAATCACACCGCTTCACTAAACTCTCTGATACACATAACTTAGATACCCGATCCCTTGAGTACAGTGTCCTTTATATCCCTCCATCATACTACCTATTATTCGAAATATTTTACAGTTTCTCTTGCTAGAACATGGAATTCACTTGCACCCTATGTCAGAGACTGCCAAACTTTACCATCTTTCAGAAACAAATTGAGAATAAAATTACTCATCATCATCATCGTCCTTTCAAGTATTAGGCCCAGTGGCCCGTTACGGTCTCCCGCCATCTCCGAAAAGGTCGACCCACAGATCTTCTGCCTCGAGGAATGTAGTGAAGAATTTGTTTTGGTATTCTGTGACGATCCATGCGCTGAATATGGGCTAGCCAATTGTTTCTATATTCTTGGAGGTATTCAGATATAGGTACGATGTTTAACTCTGGTTATTGTTCAATTTCTTTGGTGATCAAGAAGGCTATAACCTGCAAACAGAAACAACTCACTAATATTACTTTTTAAGAATTAATAATGCGTTTTTGCATCATTTAATAAAAATAGACTTAGGATTTGTTAATATGTTTACCTAATGCCTTGTATAAAAAGCATAGATTAATTCATTGTAGTTTATTACCTTCTTTGTATTTTTTTCTTTTCTTTTTTATGTATAGTAGATTCGAGCTGCTATTCCTTTTTTATTCATTGTATCATTAATTTAATTTTAATTGTATTTAGTTTCATTGTATTATTAGACATTATCTTCATTATTATTCAATATGACAGATAATTAATTGTTCAATGACTACTATTGTAATTTTTTTTGTATTCATATGTAACATATGTTTGTCCTGTTTAATATGACTATTATTGTAATTTTTTTTGTATTCATAGGTAACATATGTTTGTCCTGTTTAATATGACTAATATTGTAATTTTTTTGTATTCATATGTAACATATGTTTGTCCTGTTTAATATGACTATTATTGTAATTTTTTTTGTATTCTTATGTAACATATGCTTGTTCTGGTGAGTGGAAGAGAAGGTCACATGGCCTTAACTCCACCAGGCTAAATAAATAATATAACTGTAAATAAATCTACTAAATCTAATGAAAGAGTCATCTCATTACATTAGTATATATATATATTATATATATATATATATATATATATATATAGTCCAACAGATGTGTTCTCGGGGTTGCGTGGTGCCGGGTTCGATCCCCGGTCGGGGCAATTTTTCTGGGTGAGGTTTTTATCGCGGTTTTTCCTCACCTGTAAGACAAACGTCAGGAAAACTTTAAGGCCAAAACGGACCCCGAAATCATATGGCCAACATCATTATCATCCTTATCAATATCATCATCATACTTATGATCATCATCCTTCACCGGTGTGGAAAGCAACGGGAAACTACCACACCTACAATTCCCTAGTAAAGCTGCAAAGCATAACATGAAAATTCTATGATTGCAGTGAAATAACTGCCCTCGGGTAGAATTATGATGGATGGACGGATATTTACTTCAATATTCCGATTGAGGGTCTTTACACTTTTCAGCGGTTGCCCTTTTACCAGCCGGTTGCTGGCCCTTGAGTCAATCACAGAGGTAGATGATCAAGAGCCAGTGTAGGGGTAGCATGTGGTTAGCATGTCGAGTCCCCCAGCCGTTATAGCTGGTTCCTCAACCTGGAGCCGTTACTTATTGTAGCTACCCAATTGCCTCACGATACTGGGTGGGTACCGGTCCCATACTGGCCGAAATACCATGAGAAAATTTCTTCCCCCATGGAGACTCGAACCAGCGCAAGTCCCGTAGCTCTGCGCCAAGGGTTCCTACCTTAACCGCTCGGCTACGGCGCTGGACACTTCAATATTACGTTTGTAATTAGAATAACATATATTCTTATATAAAAACAAATAAAACGGAACATTTCAAATTTTAAATTTACATTTGTTATAATGTGTTAGCAGTTTCGCTTTCAAATTTGAACAATATAACAAGTAATAGGCCTATATTTTCAAACATTTAAATCTACGATACGTATGGTATTTCTAAATGTATTTAGTACTTACGTAATAAAGGAGGAGTTGCTGCTGGTTCATACCGCAAATGTATAGGTTATAAACAGATTTAATCCGTGAAATATTTATATCTTGTTAAATTCGAATTGAAACTTACTTTTTTCAATTTCACAGTCAGTGGTGTTGCCCCGCAACATAAGTTATTATTGCGTGATTAAAGATCTCTCTACAAGAATGTCCCATTTAGCATATTAGTTTATCACTTACGGATAATTCACACAATAACGAATTTTGTATTTCAGCTCATTTAAGTCAAATTGTTCGGGTAATCAGCAAGGAGTATCTAAAAAAATTAAATTTTTATAATTAATTATTTTTGCTTTCACTTTTTCAACTAATCAAAGAACACAAATTAGTCTTACTTTATTTAGGTGTGGCAGTGCACGCCGTGTTATTAGCTTAGTATTTAATAAAATTGTTACTCTACCTACTGCCAGTTATTTTTATTATATTTGGCTGCGAAACTTGGGGGGAAATTAGATTACGAGTATTTGGGAGTAAAGTTCTTAGGAACAATTATGGACAGATGGAGAGAGATTGAGAGAGAGAGAGAGAGAGAGAGAGAGAGAGAGAGAGAGAAGAGAGGGGGGAGAGAGAGACAGAGAGAGGGAGAGAGTAGAGGATGGAGTATAGCTGGGATCTAGCTGTTAGATTTCCGTTGCGCTTTGTTTAGCATCTTTCTCTTTTCTCTCTCTCTCTCTCTCTCTCTTGCTCGTCTGTCGTCTCCCTTCCTTCCGTTTGTCTCTTCCTCCTCTCTCTCGTCTCCTGCTCCCTTCTCTGCTCTCTCTCTTTCTTTCGTCTCCCTCTCTCCCAAGATGCAGTTGCTGGCGAAGACTGCAACAACATTGAACTTCAACCCCCTTCAACGGTGTTTCTAAGCACAATCAAGATATTATAATGAGCAGAACAGGCAGGTCATGGTGGCATGGTAGAAGGATAAGAAGATTCTTGGCAGGAAAACTAGATGTAAAATGCCAAGTTTATATATATATATATATATATATATATATATAACCGAAACACGAGATGGGAGGATAACATTGAACTAATGATTTGAATTGCTTATTTATACAAGGCGATGATTTGAAAACGTTAGTTAAGGATAGAGCTTGTGTCCGCGCGGCGATGAACCTAGTACGGGTTCCTCAGTGACATTTCAGATTATGTAATGGGAATATACAATATATTTATATATACAGTATATATAATACATTTTAAGAAAAAGAAGGAAATTTCTACTCCAGCCCCAAAACTTCCACAATAATAATAATGATAATAATAATAATAATAATAATAAATACCATACGTATCGTAGATTTAAATGTTTGAAAATATAGGCATATTACGTGTTATACTGTTCAAATTTGAAAGCGAAACTGCTTACACATTATAACAAATTTAAATTTAAAATTTGAAATGTTCCGTTTTGTATGTTTTTAGATAAGAATATATGTTATTCTAATTACAAACGTAATATTGAAGTAAATATCCGTCCATCCATAGTAATTGTACCCGAGGGCAGGTCTTTCACTGCAATCATAGAATTTTCATGCTATGCTTTGCAGCTTTACTATATAGGGAATTATAGGTGTGGTAGCTTCCCGTTGCTTTCCACACCGGTGAAGGATGATGATGATGATGATCATAAGTATGATGATGATATTGATAAGGAAGATAATGATGTTGGCCATAAGATTTCGGGGACCGTTTGAGCCTTAAAGTTTTCCTGACATTTGTCTTACAGGTGAGGAAAAACAGCGATAAAAACCTCACCCAGAAAAATTGCCCCGACCGGAGATCGAACCCGGCCCGCTGCGCCACTAGGCACCACACAACCCCGAGGCCACATCAGTGAACCCATTTATATCTATATAGATATATATATATATATATATATATATTACAAATGTAATGAGATGACCTCTTTCATTAAGGAGGAAGTAAATTAATTATGATATTTGAAAATAAAGTTCTTAGGAAAAATTTTCGACCAAAGAGAGATGAGCAGACATGTGAATGGAGAACACTGCATAACATTGAAATTACATGGTCATTATAGGAAGACAGATATAATATAGGAAATTTAAGTCTCGTTGCCTACAATGTCCCGCGCCGTAGCCGAGCGGTTAATGTAGGAAACCTTGGCGCAGAGCTATGGGACTTGCGCTGGTTCGAGTCTCCATGGGGGAGGAATTTTTCTCATGGTATTTCGGCTAGTATGGGACCGGTGGCCCACCCAGCATCGTGAGGCCAATTGGGTAGCTACAATAAGTAGCGGCTTCCAGGTTAAGGAACCAGCTATAACGGCTGGGTTACTCGACAATTCTAACCCCATGTTGCACCCTACCCTGGCTGTTTTGGAGCATTCTACCTCTAGTGGATTGACAACATGTGGATTGTGAAGGCCCAGCAGCCGGCCTGGTAAATGGGCAACCGCGTGAATAAGTGGAAAGACCCTCAATCGGAATCGGCCCTACAATGATCAGGATAATATTGGCATGAGTGGGGAATAAAAGACGAGCAATGGGAAGCTTCCTGTGAGGAATCCAGAGGGATAACGCCCATTGTTGTAGACCAAGAATGATGTGGAGAGAATTACATTAAAACGTTATTTGAGGGAAGTACAAATTTGATTAAAAGAGGGGGATGATTAGAGAAACTTTATAGATCAGTATAGGGACGTAATGGAGAACTGTATGGCCGCGTGGGCCGTGAACCTACGGCATCGATCGTGCCCAGTGAGTTATTAATTAGTATTATTATTATTATTATTATTATTATTATTATTATTATTATTATTATTATTATGGAAGGTTTGGGGCTGGAGTAAAATTTGTTTACTTTTTCTTAAAATGTGTTATATATTAAATCATACTGTATATTTCCTATTACATAAACTGAATTTCCCCTAACGAACCCCATACTAAGTTCATCTCTTCGCGGACAAAAGCTCTCGATACATCTCTATCCTGAGCTAATGTATTCGAATCATCGGCCTGTATAATCAATCAATCATATCATTAGTAAAATATTATTCTCCCAACTCGTTTTCGGTCTATATATATATATATATATATATATATATAAAACTTGGCATTTTACTTCCAGTTATCCTTCAAGAAGCTTCTTTTCCTTCTTCCATGCCACAGGATTTGCCTGTTCTTCTCATTATAATACCTTACTCTCTGCTTCGATTAAACACCGCTTAAGTTCAATGTTTGTTTCAGTCCTTCTCCATTCACCTGTTCTTTCATATCTTCTCTCTCTCTATCCCTTGCTC